>JAVLVB010000879.1:2597057-2631711 GCA_032876305.1 Orestias chungarensis | reverse complement strand
ATAACCTACAAAAAGTATATTTATAATTATATATAATAATATATTATTATATTATATAAGGTTGATTTAAATTGAATTTTTTGAACACATGTTGTGAAAATATGAGTTTAAAAGATGAGCCTGCATTTTTTTTCCTTAGTTACACCATTATTCACAAATATCAACATCCCATAGTAGGGAATATCTGGTTTTTTTGTGCTAAATTCAAAACCTAAGCAGGAATAAAACAAGGTTTCTGTTTGTTTAAAACTTCAAAACTTCCTTAAATAGATATTAAAGTTATAGGTTGGCTTTTTTTTAAGGTCATGCAACATTTGAGACTCTAAACAACTTTTAATTAATTGAACTGATGGCAAAAACGGCTCCTTGGATTGTAAATGGTGCACCGCAACAGCTCTGGTTGGACCTGAAACACGACAAGAAGGAAAGTGAAGAGAGGTCTAAACTCTGTCTTACGTTTGGCCTGGAGGGACTTTATGTGTGTGACATCACTAGTTCCGAAGTAAACACTCGCCCACTCACCACAGCAACAGCAAAACACACTTATGTAGCGACACACTGAATAATAGAGACTGGACTCTGCACATGTGAGATCAGACGAGTGCTGATCTAGTCCCACTTACTCAGACAGGGTCAGAAAACCCGATCTCGTCTCTTTGACAGCCGGAGAAAGTTTGTAACCGAGAGGTTACTGTAGTTTTCCTCAGAAATTGACATGCACGATAATGTATGTTCAAAAGAGCACAGACGGAAGCATTAAACTAGTTTAACAATGTGTTTTTGTGGTCTTTGTTTTTATATATACACACAAACATGGAAATTAACGCTGAGTTACAAATAGTTAAATCTAGAAAACAATTACTATTATTATTTTCTCATTATTTCTTTGATCGTCATTTTTCTTAGTTGAGTTTATGCAAGAGTTTATGTTTTATACCTGCTTTCATTACGAGCACTTCAGATGAACTCCAGTGACCTGCTGTCATCGTTCTTAACCAGGGGTGTCAAACTCAATTGGACAAGGGCCAACATCCAAAACACACTTGAGTTCGAGGGCCAAACAGGACAAACATTTATTGAACAAACTAAAACTTTAAAACTTAAAATGTAACTTTTTAAAAAATTTATAAGAAAAAAAACAGGCAGGACTTTTATTATGTAATAAATCAATTTAAAACTTAAATAACTTGTGAAATTTCACAGTCTAAATTATACAAATTAAGAAAATAAGTAAACATTAAAAGAGCAAACATTCAAATTTCTTTACTCTTATATATTATATTATAAAAATAAAAATAAATAAAAATAAGTAATAAAGAATCAACTTACTAAAACATCCCAAAAGATTTTGCTGTCAGCAAAAACATATCCTGTCAAAATTATACAATTTGAACAAAACCTGGAAATATAAATAGAATTGCCACATTAACAAATCAATTCTCTTGGATTTCTTTGGTTTTGTCGTTAGATCAAATCTGGACGCCTGGCATCTTTTTTTTGGCATGTTTGTCTATAGACAAGCATATGCTTGGTGTGTATATTTAAATCTTTTGTTAGTCTTGATCACTGAGAAGAGCTTCTCACACAGATGCGTGCTACCAAACATCCAAACATTTCGAGCCATAAGCTAGGCTAAATGAATGAGTTGCAATGCTGAAGTGCTGCATTGTGGGATCTGCAATTTTTTATTTTACCTGCACTCCATATCATCAAAAAAAGGTCTAACTGGCTTGAAAAAGATTACATGGTGGGCCGGAAGTGGCCCACGGGTTTGAAAGTCTTACACATATGTTCTACCCAAAGCCAACAACTTCTGATTACAGGCTGAATTTTTATACTTTAGGGATTATTTACTAAGTCCTTTAACATCAGGGAGTGAGTCTGCAAGGTGGGACGGATTTATTTATTATTTATGTTTGGGATTTCAAAATGTCTTTGTATTAAACTAATGTTTCAGGAGAAACTTTAATGTCAACAAAGGTGTTGAAATTTTACAAGAGAGCCGAGTAAATTAGTCCTTTTACTTAGGGGAAGCTAAATTTGCAAAACGATTTAAAAGTTGGGAAAAACGATAACTATAAAATAAGCTCCACCACCGTTTGCTTTGGAACAATCCACAATCTTTAAAACAACAGAAACACCAGCTTTGTAAGTGATGCGGTTCCACCAACATGAAGAGAAGCTTGTTCTTTATGCAGCAGGTCAGATGCCAAACATTTTTGTCAAGTTGGCAATGAGAAGCTGGGCTGCATTTAGGGATAGGAAAGGGATAAAAATAAAAGTAAAACAACTTAGATACTGTAAAAAAACTAAACAATTGATTTGTGTGATCAACTTGCAGAAATTCAGTGAAAACTCAGATTTTGGAGTTTGTGTTTCTTCTGGCAGCACAAACATATGTTCATAGATAGTAAAACTATTCAACACTGGGGTAATCTGAACATAAATAACTTAATTAGCATATTTTTATGTTGGAGATGAGCACTTCCTCCGCTCTGCGTGGAAATCTTCAATGTAGCTCACAAAGAAACACTCAAGAGAAAATACCCGTTTTTCACATTTGCAGAAATCCAGCAAATGGTTTTAGGACATGATCATCTGTAGCAATCAGCCAAAACCCAAAACTTTATGAACTACGAAAAAAAAAAAAAAATGGGCCAAGCACGAATCCTTGTGGGACCCCACATTTACTAAAGTATTTATTGTTAATTTTAAAAAACTGAAATTTTTCATCCAGATAGGAACTGTTCTTTTCCATCTTAAACTGTATCTCTATCAACAAACCTTTGACCTTTCACGCTGTACGTTCCTTATTTTGAACTGGAGTGTTTCTGTTTCTGTTGTTGCAGCTGGCCTACTGTGTGGTGCAGTTCATGGAGAAAGATGCGACGGTGACCGAATCGGTAAGACCACAGCTAAAATAACAGAAATAAAGTGTTTCTTTAGTAAATGCCACTTTTTGGAGTGAACAATTAAACAAGTGGTAACCTTGTATGCGTGATAAAATCCTTTAGCCTTGATCTGTTTTTCTTGATCTGGTTTTAAAGCCTTCAATTTCACCTGGTTGTATCTTTTGGTTATTAATAATGTAATGCATATCTTATACTTGTACATGCAAATAAAGCTAAAAGAATGCTGTTAAAACAAAATCTTTACTTTTTAAATAGAAATATATCAAAATTGATTACCAGACTTTAATTTGCACTATTGTGTTGTGTGTGTTTTTTTTTGTGTGTGTGTCCTGCAGATTATCAGGGGTTTGCTCAAGTACTGGCCAAAAACCTGCACACAGAAAGAGGTGAAGAACACAACAAAGGACCTTATTTATGCTTTAAATGTCCTATTTTTCTTCCTTTTCTTTATCGTGAAACAAGCGCGTCACTGTGTGTGTGTTGGCGGGATTCTAGGTGATGTTCCTGGGAGAGATCGAGGAGATATTGGACGTGATTGAGCCATCGCAGTTCATTCGGATCCAGGAGCCTCTATTTAGGCAGATAGCAGCCTGCATCTCCAGCCCTCACTTTCAGGTGATACAAAAGCTCGAGAAGCAAAATAAAATATCACACACAAACGCAGAATAAAACTCTTGTTTTCGGGAGATTGCTGTGGTGACTTTCCAAGTTAAATCCGGCTGTCCTGCGTGTTTCAGGTAGCGGAGCGCGCTCTTTACTTCTGGAACAACGAGTACATCCTCAGCCTGATAGAGGAGAACTGTCAGGTCATCCTGCCACTGGTGTTCGCCACCCTCTACAGAGTCTCCAAGGAGCACTGGAACCAGTATGGGCCACACGAACATACCAAACAGTTCATTGATTGCTTTTAAGAGTCCACTTTTAGGAGTATGCAGAAAAAATATCAGCATCTTGTAGCTCAGTCTTTTCCAAAACTTGATGATGTGGATCAAGTTTTCCAGCCATTGTTCTGTATTTAGTTCCTTCCTCAGTCTTCAGATGATCTTTAACCAGCTTAGGTGGATGACCTAGTCCTGGCAGATTTGAGGTTTTTAAATGTTCAGATAAGGATGCAATGATATGAGAATCGGGCCGATACGATATCTGATTCTAAAATTCTTGTTGTGGCTGATGGCGGATATTTACCGATGCTTTATGAATTTCTTTGTACTTACAACATCTTAAAAAATGCGTAATGTCGGCCTATACCGATGTCGAAGCCGATTAATTGTGCATCCCTAATTCCAGAAGATGGATGGATTACAGCTCTGTGAGACGTTGGGAAGTTTGAGATATTTGTTTTTTTTAACCTAACCCTTCTTTAAAAATCTCCTTTGTCTTCACTAATGTCTTCTAATTGGGGACATTGCATTTTATTTAAGTGTTTCTAAGTAAAGGGGGGTGAAAACAAATGCAAGCCAAATTTGTCTGATTTAATTTAATTTAAAAACTGGGGATAGACCGATGTGAAAATTTCTTCTGATGGCTATATCCGATATTAATATTATTTGTATGGCTGATAACTCCAGCATTTTAAAACTATGTGACAACAACCAATAGCCACACATCCCTGTATTACCCTTTTTCTGTAAGCCTCCTGAAAAAACACCCACAAGATGGAAATAAGTTCTGGTTGTTAATATCAGCTCTGTTTAGGCCAAAATATTGTGCATTCCTTATTGGAAACCATGTTTTGTTGTTTTTATACCTGTCACTTCAAAAACATGTGACGTATTGTGTTGCTCAATCACTAAATGTATCATTAAATTTGAGGCTATAAGTGCAGAAATGTAGGAAGGGTTAAGTGAGGTGTTATAGATGACCCATTTATTTTAGTACATGGTTAATTTCAGCTCCAGGATGTCGATTCAGGAAGTCTTCCTCTGTGGTAGAGAAGCGTAAACACATCGCTGATTTGTATTGAAAGTCTCCCTGTTTCTACTCTAGAACCATCGTGTCTCTGATCTACAACGTGCTGAAGACCTTCATGGAGATGAACAGCAAACTGTTCGATGACCTCACTGCCTCCTACAAAGTGGAGAAACAGAAGTGAGTCTGACTCACTGTCCTTTTGTGTTCGGGGACGAGATGGGAGTCATGTGAATTAAGTCCTGCTTGAGACCGATCTTGTTCCATTATCTGTTCGGTCAGACGGTCTTCCAGAACCTACTGTGGTTTTAGACCAGCTGGTAATATACTAGCATTCCTGAACATTTTATAGATTTTTCATACTCTGAAGGAACGGTGAAGGAGACCTCGTAAGGAAACTCCAAAAAATATTTGTACTCCCACAACTGTCTTTAAACATCTTGTTTAAAAACTTTTCCATAAATAACCTTCCTGCTTACTTTAAGTCGTGTTTTAAAATATAAAAAAAATATTTTAGAACAGATATACAACAGATCAGCTTTGAAATATGGGAACCAAAATGAGAGACACAAGGGATTCAAGGAATTAGGACATAAGGACGGATAGAAGGAAAGGATAAATGGCATTACAACACAAGGAGAGGGAAGGAGAAAAAATAATAAAGCAATGAATGACAGGAGGAATAAAGGACACATAAAGAACAAAAAGGGAGTACCCAAGGAAGATATGAGGTAAGAAATCAAGAAAGAAAGGGAATTAGGACATGAGGAAAGAGACAAATAAAGGACACAAGAGGTTAGGAAAGAAAGGAAGGACAGAAGGTAAGAACATAGTGCAACAGACAGGGAGGAAGGACGGAAAGAAGGACAGTCTAGGGGTTATAATGCAAAATATGGCAGGGAGGAAGCAAAGGAAGAAGGACAAAAAATGAATAGAGGTAGAAGACAAAAGGATTCGATAGAGACACAAGGAAAGGCAGAAAGAAATTAGGTAGGACACAAGGAAATGGATGGCGAAACAGGTTTAAATTAGAGATGGAACCAAGGAAGAAAGAGACTGAAACAGGAGTGGCCTAAACTGGGAGTAAGGAAGGAAGGAAGGACTGGTACTGTAAACTGCTTTAATCCAGTTTACCGATTTGTATAAATCCAGAGTTCTTATTCACAGATCCTCCTTGAGTTATCTTATACCATTGTGGCCATAAACACTGAAACACCCTCTGAAACGACCTCCTCGTGTCCGTCCTTCTTCTTTCTCCGCCCGGCGCAGGGAGATGAAGCGCGAGCGGGAGCGTGCCGACCTCTGGCGAGGCCTGGAGGAGTACCAGGAGCGCCGCATGCAGATGCACACAGAGTCCGCCAGGAACCTGCGCAACCTCCTGGAGAGGGGCGAGAGAGGAGATGCGCTGAGCCCCTCGTCCCCGCAGACGGCTCCATCCGACCTGCCCGAGCCCAAACCCAGCGGGGCGTACAGCGGAACCGGGGAGAGCGCCACCTAGGCGCCAATGCACACGGGGAAGGATAACACAGGGTGGGGGTGGGAGGGGAGGTGATGGGACATGAGAAGTTGGTGGTGGACGTGTTGGGAGACAGAGAAAAGGTATAGACATCTTCTTTTTTGTCATGGAGGTGGCAGCTTCGCCTGCAAAGGTGCGATCTCTTTGATGCAAAAAAAAGAAGAAGAAGAAAAGAAAAAGCTTTACCTTTTTTCTCTCAGCCTTGTGTGAAACTGGTTCACTTTTAGCTGTAATGTTGCGGATTATAACCCTTAAAAAGGTGCAGACCGTCAACTTATTTAATATCCGATTTACTAATTTAAAATAAAAAAAACTGCAAAACAGGAGACAAAAGTGTCTCTTTTTGATGTCTAACTTGTCTCGACATTCGGCCGACAGAGTCATAGTTTGTACCGTGGCCTCATCTTTTATCCTTTTAGGCGAGAGATGCGTACTCTTCACGAAACAGATGAAGCAATTTCACACAAGCGACCTGCGCACACAAAACGACCAACCAACAACGCACACGTACGTTTTTACTGTAAATATCAGAGGAAGCAGACAAATCTCACACGACTGACTGGGACACACAGATCCACGCGAACACACACAGGTTTACTCGGAAACAGGCGGCCGGCGTCTCCCAATCTCCTGGGCGCCACTGAAGGACCGCCGACAGTCCTGTTAAACTTCGATTTACAGCTAATGATGAAGGTGACGACTCTGATATAAAGTTCAATATTGTTCCTTCTTCTTACTTGTTACTCTAGTACTACTACTCTACTCTAACTACTACTGATGATGATGTTTTTATATATACATAAATATATATAGATATACATACGTCTGGATATTTCTGTAGTGCATTCTGGGAGAAACACTAGTGTAGCAGAAACCATAAAAAAGGGGGTGATGGTCGACTGGAAATCCTAATTTATAAGCAGTACGAGGCCATAATGTGAGAGCTGAAATTCAGCAGAATACCCCTATAACTGACCTTAAAGAGGGGAGATTGAACCCGATTGGCAGCAGTCGTTTTTCTTTTACTTTGAAATGTCCGACATTTGCGGCGTGTTGCAGGTATTTTAAATTTTACAATCTCTAAATGAACCACATTTTACTTAAAACTGGTAAATATGGGGGAAAAAAAGCACATTGTTGGGACTTTTATGTAATTTAAGAGAAAAAGTAGCAGCCAGTTAATGCTAATAAAATACATTTGCCGAATTGAGCAGTAGGAATTTTGCAAACTAGGAGATTAATCGTGTTTTCGTTTTTTTTTATCCGAAGCATTTTGAAAAACATACAGTAAACCCAACGCCAAGCTTGACAGACATCAGCTATTGCTGCAGTTTCCCCACAACAAGCGTAAACAGAATGTGTGCAAACCCGTTGATTTAGGGGGAACGTTCATTTGTTTAAATATCGTGAAAGGTCGGTATGACAACAGGAAGCGGCTTAGATTGACAGCTAATGAAAAATTCACTCCAAAAAGACCTAAGAATGGTAAGAATAACAATTTATATCAATGCAAGCACATCCGACTGGAGTTTTTAGCAGTTTCCTGGCACGTAAAGGTGTCACCACGCTGAGCCAGTAAGACATCAGCAACACACAACACGGTTAAACAACATGTGCATGGAAACAATCACCAAAAGGCATCAACGGCTGAGTTTACATGTGTAAAAATCCTTTATCGGATTGAAATGTACAAGGATTAAATAATTTGAATGTAATGTTTGCATGGACGTAGTTTATAATTTTTTTTCTTAAAGGCTCTTTGAGAAGCAGAGTTGTCAAATTTCTTGCTTCATTCTCAACACACAAGCGCAGTCAGGTCAGTTTAACACAATTAGGATGACGTGATGCAATCCAATTTTTTTTATTCTGATTGCCCGTTTATTCATATTACTCATATCTATATCCCAGTTCAAACATGTAAAGCTACAGATTTTAGAAAAAATGTGATCATTTCTGCAACAATGATGTGAAAACTACAAGAAATGAAACCAAATTAAAAACAATTAAAGCTAATCTGTAAATTATTGCAGCTACAAACATCTCTTAAAGCTGCTATATCATGTCATGGGATGTAGTTAGTTTGTTTTTCAAAGCGATCCCTACTTTAAAAAAAACAAAAAAACATCACTGCTTATATTCTAGCTACTATCTTCTTCACTCTATTTGTCGATGAACTATCCTCTGTCCAAACTAGTACAAAGTGCAGTTTTTTGCCAACTAATCTGTTCTAATCCAGATAAATAAGGATTATTTCCTGGTTTTCCCTCAAAACTGAAATCTTTTATCAAAACTTAAACACATGTGAGGCTTCTAACAGATGGATAAATGAAGCACACACCACATCACATTCAAACGTAAAAGAAAAACGCTGCTGTCCGGTTGGATTTTCAAACCAGGCGCGTGAGTCCGTAAATCCGGCCTGTCTGAAGCTGCTATAAAGCGACCGAGAAGAAAACGAACTTTTATGTTACATTGTGAATCAACAAAATCATTGTTTGTTCCTGTTCAATCATTGAGATAGAGTAGCGGGATGAGAAGAGGGCAGAAAAACGGGGAAAAAAGAGTTAATTTTAGCAATATTTTCATTCTTTCAGGATAATCTGTGTGTTTGTAGGGAGTCAGGCGGGATAAAAGAAACTGTTTTATCTCCTGTTGCGTCTGTGATATTCACTTTGTCTTAAAGTACATTATTTGTAAAAAAAAACAAAAAAACAATTGTTTAACGAGGAACGATTTTACTTTGTAATTGTGTTTTTCATTTTATCGTCTGTTTGTATGAGCTTGTTCTTTTTTGTTGGGGCGGGGAGGAGAAGAAAAACCAACCCTGATGCTATTTATTTACTCTTTGATCAGGAAATGTAACCTTGTTTGGAGGTGACGTTCAGGTTGTGCATGTGAGCGTGAGTGAATGAGATGAAGCAGTTATCTCTTTGTTTGGTTTGCTCTCTCTCCTCTCCTCTCCTTTTTTTTCTCGAATGTACCGCACAATCTAAGTGATTTTTTTTTCTTTTTAGTCTTTAAATGCTACCTGTGACAAACTTTCAGAAACACTTGATTGAGCTTGAATCAACAAAGTTGTGAAATTCACTTTCATTACAGCTTTAGGGTTAAAACTTCTAATTTTATCGGGAAAACAAGAAATTTAAATAGTCAAAATAGTAATAGGATTACTATGATGGTGCTGCCTGTTTATATCTATTTTATCTATTTATTCCAGTTCATTGCAAACATCATCCAACAGCTCATTTAGTCTCTTAAATACTTCATACCGCGGCACTTTTGGGTTGTTTTTTACTGTATTTTATTCTCTACCACAGAACGTTTCCTAACAATAGTCCATTGACATCCAGCTGCTGAATGATCAGCTGTAACTATTAATGTGATTCAAACAAGAGGTACAAACTGGTATCAGAACCAAAAAATCTTCCTCAGATTGTATTATGCAGTTAAATAATATTTTATTTGGAGGTTCAAACAAAAAAGAAAAAACTGGCAAACTGCGACTAAACATATACAAATAGTTTAAACCTCCTACTAATGAATTGTTTTAGTTTTCTATATCAAAATGACTGTTCTGAACTTTTCTGATTAATTAAGCAGGAATCAGTACAAACTAGGTAAATTCTTCAAATAATCTGGAATACCTCTGACCTCTAGACAGCATCAAAGATGTTTCGTATACAATACTCGGCATATTTTTTATATTTCTCAATGGTTTTCATACACGCAACAATCTGTTTAGCAGTTTGACTTAAATTTGAAAAACAAGAACAAAAAAAAACACAAGGCAAGTAAGAAACAGGCGAAGATGGGATTTATGCTAAGTTTCATTTAGTCAGGTTACACATATCAGTAATTAAATGTTATTTTAATGAAAAAAAAAAAGTTCCAATGAGGACGAGGACATTCTCCTAAATTTGAACTTAATGCAGTAAACCCACTACTTAAACTTAAAAAGATTTGTATTTGTGTATTATTTCTAATTTTTAGGCATAATTGTATTCATACATTTAGCTGAGTGAATAAAATTTCGGATGATTTAAGTTAATTGAATGGAAGAAATGTACGATAATGCATGAAATACCATTTTTTATTTAAAGGCGTTGCGTCATAGTACCTTTTGTTTCTCTGCTAAATTTGAGGTTCTGTCAACTCGAGGTTACACAAACAAACTCCGGGTTTGTGGATCTTATCTTGGAGTTAACCCCGCTCTGGTAAGGTGTTGACAACTAAAGAACCTTTACAGATCCCCACTTAAAAACAAAACACCATTACAATTTCTTTAAGATTCTGAATTGTGGTAAAATTATCAAGAAAGTAAAATAGATATAAAAAAAACAATTTTGGGGCTTCATCTCTCTAAACATGAATTATCTGTGGCAAAAATTAGATTATTTAAAAACCTTTCATAAATGTGTATCTAAACATTATCAATGGATTTACATTCGATGCCCTGACATATATCATTTCTAAATAAAAAATAAAATATGTGAGCTGTGCACATGTAATATGTACACAGCTCACACATTTTGGTCAATACAATTTAATAGTAGAGCTGGCATTGCTGTCTTAATTAAAAACATATGCGGTCCTAGTTTGACAAACAAGTCTAGTAAATCATTTTAAGATATTTCTATAATCTGGAAATATCCAGCTGGATTTCAAACTTTGTGTTGATTCAGGAAAGGAAAAATGAAACAACTAAAACAAATATTTGTTTTGGCTTCCTTAGACAAAAAAAACAACTAACATTTGATTGTTTCAACAGATCCCCACTGTTCTCTATTACTGTTCACCTTTTTGCAATTCTGGTACAGAACAAAAAAGTGAGAGAACACAGAGGGGGAGTGTTTTCAGCGCGACACCCAACAGACAAAGACATCTCATGTTGATTTCACTAACTGTCATGATTCTACATTTTTGGCCATGTTTATGAGGCCAAATTATATATATAGAAAATGCTTTAAATCAGAGAAGTGACATGAAGAGACTGAACGATAACAGGAAGTAAAGGAGCGAATAAGAGGGGAGAGTTTAAACATGAAAGCATGGCAATAAGTCAGAGCAACAGAACGGGAATATAATGTTACTATAAAAACTACAACCGCGTTACGTAGCAACTTCACAGAACTTCTAGATTGCACTGTCTGCCCAACGATCTGTGTTTGTTTTGTTGATTACTAAAAACAATAGAGAGGATGAAGATGATGACAGAGAGGTTGGAAAAAGATGTATATTTTGGGGACCAACGCATCTGTGGGGTGGGCGGGGTTTGAATGTAGAGAAGCTTAACTACTGTATGTAATAACATAACAACAGCGGGATGTAGACTGGAGAAAAAACAAAAACATCTATGTGCTAAAAAAAAAAAAAAAAAAAAAACAGAAAACAAAATGAAGTTTCACTTTGAGAAAACGCTCTGCTGTGTCTGTGTTGTTGTTGTTTTTTATTATGGTTATCATTGCTATTCAACATTAACTAACTGTAGAGATGTTATAAAACCCGACTGAAAGAGCTCAGACTTACTACTTAATTTTGCATCATACTGATAGAAAAACGCTGCTAAAACGATATAGCACTATTTTTATTTTTTTTATGTAGAAAGTGTCATATTTACATCTTTTGAGTCAGATTCACTCTTAGTCCGCTTTATTAAACTTATCGTTGCAATTTGTTTAATTCTGTTGTAGTTGAATGTTTAACCCTCTCATGTAAGTCGCTTCAGACAAATGCGTGCGCTAAATGGATAAACTTAAAAACCCACATCTTCAATGTATATATATATCAACAGACATGTTTTAAACTAGTATTTAAAACTGCAATTTATCTCTTTAAAAAAAAAAGTAACTTATGTTTATAAATCCTGGTTGAAACTCAACCTGTATCTACAGTTTCTAACTTCATTTATAAGGTAAGCAAAGATAAATCAAATACATATGTAAATACAATGTTTATTTCTGTGGAGGCAGTTTGGTCATGTGATCATGATAGAGTGCAGGGCTGCGGCCACTGTATTAGGTACACCTTGCTAGTACCGGGTTGAACCCCCTTTTGCCATCAGAACTGCCTTAATCCTTTGTGGCATAGATTCAACAATCTATTGGAAACATTCTTCAGAGTTTGGTCCACATTGACATGATGGCATCGTGCAGTTGCCGCGTATTTGTCAGCAGCACATCCATGATGCAAATCTCCCGTTCCACCACATCTCAAAGGTGCTCTTACGGATTTTGATCTGGTGACTGTGGAGGCCATTAGAGTCCAGTGAACTCACTGTCATGCTCTTTTGTTTTGTTTTTTAAAATGTTATTTAATTATTTTGTGCGTGTGTGTGTGCATGCCCAAATAATGATAATTTAGATCTACTGTTGCTGGTAGATCACCAAAATGTCCCCTAAGTCTGCCCTCACTTCCCTGCCGTGCCCAGTCAGGCACTGCTGCTGACAGCTAAGCTGCTCCAGGCCCCACTAGAGTCCTGATTCCCCAGAAAATGAACAACTGGTCCGGTGAGGAGGTTCTGCAGCGATATTAGTTTGTGCACCGTGTTTTTTTTTGTTTGTTTTTTGCAGGATTACCAAGTAAAGTGAGCAATGAGCATCTTCTGTGTCATCCACATTTGCACACACACCTCTCACAGGTTATAGCTGCTATCCAGCGGTGCACACAGTTGATAGGCACGGTAAAATGATTTATAGTGGGCACTTTCTGTATTTAACAGCGTCGTTTCACGCACACTTTGATTATGTCACTGACTGGTTGCACCCGGTACTTTGGGAATAATTTGGTGACAGGCTGAAAGAAACTTACTTTCTGCATAGCCCCAGAAAGCATTGAAGCTGAAGTTGGCCTCCGATTCAGGAAAAGATTGAAGGGCCATTCCACTTAATTTTTTGCTACCTACGGCACTTGTAATCTGCTCTAGATAAAAAAAAAATCAAAACTACAAAACACAGATAGTTCAAACCTAGATTAGATTATTCTAAACTAGTTTTAGAATATTTCAAACAAGGTTTGGGATTTTTTTGGAACCTTGTCACTGATTTGTAAACTAAAGGGACCATTTCCACTCTTTTTAAACATCTGCATGACATTAGAACTGCCCCAGCTTAAAAACTACAAAACATTGACACTTCAAACCTGGACTGGATTATTTTAGAATAACCTAGTGTAGGTTTGAAGTGTCAATGCTTTGTAGTGTTATATCTAGATCAGATTAAAAGTCCTGAAGGTAGCGAAACATTATTTTAAATAGGCCTATGTATGCTAAAATCCATACAAATTCTATAACTTTTAGACCCTTGCTGTCATGCGCAAAGTAAATAGTCAAACTAAATAAAAGCAGAAAAATATTTGAATAAGTGATTTCTATATCATGTAATTAATTTTCACTTTATAGCTCTAGGAATAATAACTTATAATAAAGTATGAATGGATTAAATTTGTGATTATGCAGTACTATTTTTTAAAAAGGTATGAAATGTCAATTTGTGTGTGTGTGTGTGTTTGTGTGTGTGTTTTAAGTGCATAGATTGTAGTTTCAGGATCATGTTTCATTTTGCAAAGATGCCTCATCAGGAAAAGCAGAAACAAAAGAAGCTGTGTGAGGCTGATATGCTGTGTTGTGATTCCATGTTACATTCTTTATAGTATGAGTTGGTATAATTCAACCGGTTGTATAGCAAGGTATGTTTCTGTATCGTGTTTCAAATCCGTGGTACAAGTGCCCCCTTTTTTACTTTGACCACCTGCTCCTCCAAAGGTCTCCGCACGGCCCTGCTGTTGCTGTACTACCAGCTCGAACCAGTCGGACCATTCTCCTCTGACCTTTTTCATCATCAAGACATTTTCACCCACAGAACTCCTGCTCACTGGATTTTTTCTCTTTTTCGAACCATTCTCTGTAAACCCTAGAGATGATTCTGGGTGAAAATCCCTGTGGATTAGTAGTTTCTGAAATACTCACAAAAGCCCGTCTGGCCCCAACAACCATGTCATGTTCAAAGTCACTTAAATCACCTTTCTTCCCCGTTCTGATGCTCAGTTTGAACTGCAGCAGATCGTCTTAACCATGCCTATAAGCCTAAATGCATTGAGCTGCTGCCATGTGATTGGCAAGGCAAGGCAAGTTTATTTGTATAGCACATTTTTGTGTACAAGACAATTCAAAGTGCTTTACATAGGAAAAAAAGATCAGAATATGAAACAAAATCAACTTTGAATAAAATAAATAAATAAAATAATAATAGTAATAATATTCTCAGTTGCTATATGCACAGTTAATTAAGGCTGTTTTCAGCCTGGATTTAAACAACGGCAGAGTTGAAACCTGTCTCACCTCTTCAGGAAGACTGTTCCAGATTTTAAGAGCATAAAACTGGAATGAAGCTTCCCCTTGTTTGGTCCCGACTCTGGGCATCAGCAGGAGGCCACTACCTGAGGTTCTCAGAGTCCTTGCTGGTTCATATGGTTCTAACATGTCAGATATGTACTTTGGGGCTAAACCATGAAGAGATTTGTACACAAGCAAGGCTGTTTTAAAGTCTATTCTTTGAGTGACAGGAAGCAAGTGCAGAGACTTGAGCACTGGACTAATATGGTCATATTTCCTGGTTTTGGTCAGAACTCGAGCAGCAGCATTCTGGATGTTCTGAAGCTCTCTTAATGGCCGTTTAGAAAGCCCAGTGAGCAGGCCGTTACAGTAGTCTAACCTGCTAGAGATAAAAGCATTGATAAGTCTTTCTAGGTCTGGTTTAGAGACTATTCCTCTGATTCTGTTAATGTTTTTAAGATGGTAAAAGGCTGCTGATGTTACTGACTTAATGTGGCTGTTGAAGTTCAGGTCAGAATCGAGTATTACCCCAAGATTTTTGACTGGATGTTTAGGTTCCAGAGAGAGCGTCAGAAGGTAACTAATGACACTTTCTGTTTGTTTCTGTGGGCCACAGACAATGATTTCAGTTTTGTCTGAGTTTAACTGGAGGAAGTTGTTCTGCATCCACAGACTGATCTGTTCAATACAGTGACACAATAAATCAACAGGCCCATGTTGTCCTGCTGTCAGCAACAGGTAGATCTGAGTGATTAAGAATTGGCGTTAACAAGCAGTTGGACAGGTGTACCTAATAAACTGACTGGTGAGTGTATATTATTGATAGATATTGGTAATCGGCTAAATTAATGTCGATATCAGTCCAAGTTTTAATATCTGTGCATCCCTTAAAGTAAGTAAAAGAGTTTCAAATAAATATACATATAGAAGACAAAAAAAGTACTTCATACAGAGCTGTTATTTTTAGTTTTCCCACCTACTAAGAATGTAGAGGTTTGTTCGAAAAATGGGCCTTGAAAAGTTGAGAAATGCTAAAACAGACTTTTGAGTGTCTCCTTATTGAAAGCAATTACATTTAGCTCCTCTAAGCTTTTCATGAAGCTCACTCTGACTTTAAAGCATCTTTCCACTGAACTTCAACTGTACTTCATTCAACTGGATGCCCGCTGTCCACAATGGTGTCACGTCTGAGCTGGAGCTGTTCTCCAACGTTCTGCAATGCCCGCCTGGTGAGGTCACACTCACTAGGACACACTAGTCTGAACGGCTACAGGAACAGACACAAACGTGAATTACCATGGAGTTTGTTTGAGGTCAGGTTTACAAAGGGAACTACTTATCCTTGCACAGTTGTGGGGAGCTGGTTCCTACTAGTTCCTACTAGACGTGTTGACATGAGGTGAGCATCATCGTATCATTTCTCGCCATCCTGACAAATTTTTTGCCAAAATTCAAGTTGTGATTTCTACAAAATTTACCAAAAATGATTTAAATGTAGTTTTAGCGCTGTTATCTTTGGAAGAAAAATCCCCCGAAAACTCGCATTTATTCTACAACAGTAACAAAAAATGAAGTCATCCTAAGGCTTGCTTTATAACCAGTAATGAAAAGACCATATTCTTGTTTTTGAAGAACACTTTGTGCAGGACCATGCATAACAAAAAACATGGATGTAAATAATAAAAAGATGAAATTTCTTGCCACAAGTCAAGTTGTGATTTATCATCACAATGATCAATTAAGATTAATGATGTTTAAAAACTGTCAGAATTGTTATTTTTACTTTATTTTACTTACTGTTTGCTCGACGAGAGCGACGAGAAATGTACAAAATACGATTAAATGCGGTTTCTGAGTGCAGTTTATTGATATAAAACGCGCTTATTTATGTAAATGGTTTCATACAGAAGCGTGTTTTAAATGGATATATTTTCAAAAGCAGAGTTTGTGTTATAATCACTTAATCGTTATCACAGGTGCAGCATGATAGATGTCAAGATAACATTTTTTATCGATATCGGCCATTCCTCGTCGGCAGCCCATCACAGAGGGAGAACCAGGAACTCATCCATGCACACTTAAGCACCGTTTGGAGACGAAACCAAACAGATAACACGAGGAAACTAGAGAGTATAGAGATTCAGACTGGAGTAAATAATAGGGGATCCTTAACAGATGTAAATATTTGAAAAATACTTCATTTTGAACCAAAAATCAATTTTAAATCAAATAATTTTGTGAGATGGTGAAAGGATTTGCACCCCTAACTGTTTTATCTTAAACATCGAGCAGATGTGAGCTTGTTTTTGTTGGTATCGTGGCTAAATTGAACAGAAAAAAGATAATTGTGTAAAATATTTACTCAAACTGGTTGCATATTTTCATCAGCTATTTCAAAAACTGGGAAGCTGGCTTTAAAATAATTGCTTCACATGCATTTTTTCATGTAGAACAATATACCTAAAATAATAGGAGAAAATTTGTTCTGACATTACAGTATTACAGTACTAATGAATAATAATGACTTTAGAGATGTTGACCACGATCTCTCTGTAGGCGTCCATGCAATGAAATCCTGGACTTCCTGTTTTCCTCCTTCCTGGTGCTGTTAGTTTTAGAAGAAAATCATCCCAAACATGTGATTTATTCAACAACGACAACAAACGATGAGGTCATCTTAAGGCTTGCTTTATATCCAGTAATGAAAAGACCATATTGTTCTTTTTAATAACAAGTTTGTGCAGAACCATGCATGATTACAATCATGGAAGTAAATACATGAATAAATACTTTTTTTATGTCTTCAAAATCCCACAGAAGAAAATACATCAAATTCTCTTTTTGTACATTTTTATCTTTATTTTAAAACCTTAAAATAACCTTAAAAAACAAATCAATCTTGTTGTTTTTGTTTGAAAAAAATATTATAACACATTTCCTATTGCAGGCATTTATAAACAAAATAAACATTATGTCACAATTACAGCTCTAAACAGGGTTTTTAGTTAGTTGAACTGGTTGTAAACATAACTATTTATATTGCAGATGTTGCAGACCTCCCAGCCTTATAGCAACTCTACAATAACAGTATTCATTGAATATTACCGAATAAGTAAAAAACTGTTGTGTAAGTTTGTTTGAAAACAGTGGCAAACTGAAAGAGGACGTCTTAACTCATATATGACATTTGATGGTTATACTTCTGCCTGATGGATAGAAGCTGTGATTTTCTGTGATTGAAACAGCTTAAAGCTCCTGCTATATTAAACTGTGTGTATCCATTGCTTTAGTGTTGCCACTCAGAGTGCACTGAGTCAGAGATGTAAAAAACACACAAAGACACATGCAGGCTGAGGTTAAGAAAACATAGACAAGCACAGGCCTTTTCCAGGAACTCTATTATTTCTGACTTGGGGTCTCTGATGGGGTTTTACTGGAGTTGAATGATGTCAGAGTGTTCGTCCACCCTTAATGGCCTTCTAAGAACAACACCCGGGACAGATTGGTTCCATTCACCAGAACGTCCGGACCGGGACACACAAGCTGCTGAAACCCCAGCAAGGTCTCAACTTAAAAGGTGAGGTTTCTTTACTATTACGCTAAAAAAGATAGCCTCAGGGGCTCTTTTGGAGGAAATACCACTTATTGTTTTATTTTTGTTTTGTTTTTTCTGGACAATGTGGTAAACCTTCACACACACAGAAAAATATGCATCAATAAGTAAACAACCCTTGATTGTTTGTCAGCAATAACAATCTCAGCTGCAATCAAAAATACATATTTTAAAAAAATAGTTATGCACTGTGTGGTCCAAATGTTGTTTTTTGAATTAACACTAGAGGGCGTTGTGAGTCACCTACTTTGATAAAACCTGACAAAAGAAATCGTTTTAAATGTTTTTTTTTTTATATATGCATGATAGCAATTATATTTATTATTATTATTGTTATTATTATTAATAAAAGTTAATATTTCTCTATTTTCGGTTTTTCTTACGTAAGTTTCGCTTTCACAACAAGCATAAATCCTATTTGAACTAAAGTAGTTAGCTTTAACTCTCCTCATGTGTTTCCAGCTTACCCAGCATGCCTCTCCGTCGTGTCTCCGTCTCCATCGTCTGTCTCCTCGTCGCCGGGGCAACCGTGGTCTGCGTCTCCGGGACAACGCCGCTTCAGAGCTTCCGGGGATGCGCAGTGCGCGAGTTCTCGTTCGTGGCGCAGAAGCCCGGCTGCAAGGGGCTGCACGTCACAACGGAGGCCTGCTGGGGGCGCTGTCACACATGGGAGGTAACACAACCAGACCTGTGCAAAATCATTGAAATTGACTTAATTAGGGATAATGATTTATGAAAATTTGCATGTTTAGAATTAAAATATTTAATTTCTGACAGTAAAATATTTCAGGATAAAATAATAATTTAGTAGTTTAGTTATATTACGGTACTTTAAATTTCACAGTTTATTACATTTTGCTTTAGTGCAGCGATCTGAAACCAGTGGCTTCAGAACCAAATGTGTCTCCTGTAAAGTAAAATAAGATTTTGTTTTAATTATAAAGACAATAAGGAAGAGTTATATTACCTGTTTTCCTATATGTTTTATTTCAGTATCAAAACAGGATTGGCACCAATGGTATAACGAGAAAAGTCTTTCAAACAAATTGGTTTCTTCTGCCTCCTTTCGTCTCCTTTAACACCCAGTTGGTCACGACAGATAGCAGCTGGTACTGATCCAGGTTCTGCTGGAAGTTTCTTCCTGTTAAAGCAGAGTTTTTCCTCTCCACTGTCGCTACGTGCATGCTCACTATGAGGGATTGCTGCAAAGTCAACAGAAAAACAGCTAAATCTTCTTGTGTTGATCCACAAATCAATGCTGCAAGTCAATGACCCAATGTTATCTGCTGGGATTCCTTAGATTGCTGATTTGTTTAAAACCATGAATGTATGATTGATCGTAATCTTTCTTGCAAAGGGCCTTGTATATTTGTATGTAGATAAGCTGAATTTAATCTTGGTAGCTAATTTTACACAAATAACTGAATCTAGACCTGTGGTAACATGAAATATCTGTTCGCAGATGAGGTTAATGTGTGCGTTTGTCTGCAGAGGCCTATACTGGAGCCCCCTTTCATCCACCGACACCATAGAGTCTGCACCTACAGCCACATCCGTCACATGACGGTGCGTTTGCCGGGCTGCCTGCCGGACATCTCGCCTCTCTACCACTATCCAGTGGCCTTGCAGTGCCACTGCAGCTTCTGCTCAATGGAGGACACTGAGTGTCAGACCTTCTGATAGAGCAACATCAAGATCTACCTGAATGGAGCTTAAATAAAATTAAAAAGTAATAAAAAATAAAAAAAAGACAATAACATTGCTGCATTTAGGGGGTTTTATGCGCTTAAATCATCCAGATCCAGCAACATTCCATGTGTGATAATTGTTATTCTTTATCATAATGTAACATTAATTAAAATAAACAGCTTTGGTTATAACCTACATCATGTAATGTCTAATTTTAATCTATAATGTTCATGTCAAGAATAGATCTAAAAGGAGAAGAATGTGAACCATTGTCAGCATTTAAAACCTTTTTTTCCTTCTAGTTTGACACCAGTTTACAGAAGCAGCGGAAACTGGCTTATTAATCAATGGAAGATTGCAGAGATAGAAATATGTGAACAAATGATCACATCTTGAACATAAAGATCCAAAGGAAGTTGTTTGTCAAATGTAGATTTGTATGTGTGAAGCTTTACGCTTCAAAGATTAAATGTTGAAGTTGAGACATTACAGGTTTCCAGTTGGTGGATATTATTGGATAATTTCTTTCATTTGGAACATTTCTTCATTCCTTAAAACCGTTAAAAAGTGGTGATTCAATCGTTTTGTTTCTCTGTAGAAAAACAGGACAAAACATTTTTAATACTGCAGGTTCCACGTTAAAACTGATTAATTCAAGATGTTTTGAGACCTTTTAAAACACCCATTTTTATATATAATAAATATAATAGTATTCATTGGAGGGAATATTTTTAAGCTGCACAAAAAGAAGCAAACAGACACACATAAAAAAAAAATGCTTCAATCACTGAAAATAAAGGTGAAAACCCTAAAACAAATAGAAAAGACAAAATGCTTTGGTTTAGGTTTAGAGTTGGGCATGTACTGGTTAAGGTTGGGTTAAGGATCAGGAACAGGGGGGCGCTAGTGAGCACCGCATGGAGTAGACGGGTTTTATCTGGCTCCTTACCACTTAAAAGTAATTCCTTATTTACATTGATATTTTACTCATATTTCGGTTTCCCCCGTACTTTGACCAACTGTTTTGACATTGAGGATGACTAAACCCAAGGCGGATAAAGGAAAGAAGCAAGATAAGACTTCAGACGAGACCGGGCAGCACGTGCTGGAGCTAGCTACAACCCTGACAGAAGCTGAACCAGCATGTGTGCATGATACGGGATCCTCTACCCTCCTTGCTGCAATAAATAACACGAGCAAGACGATGAACGATACATTTAACGATTTTGAAGCAACCTTCACTTTGACCCAGGCATCTTTATTAAGTCTCGACGACCGGATTAAGGAGGTGGAAGACGCTACATCCAATCACGAGGGCCTTTCCAAACTGGAGGAGACCTGTGCCAAGATGCAGGCAGAGAACGAAGCTCTTTGCGTAAAAATGATCAATCTTGAGGCCCGCTCCGGGCGGCAGAATATTAAAATCATTGGGTTGCTGTAAAAGATCGAGGGTGGACGTCCAAGAGAGTTCCCTAATGAAGTTCATCCCAGAATTGCTTGGTGCATTTCATTTTCACACACAGCTGTCTGGTGACGACGCGCGACCGTGAGCAATGATAGCACTAATTCACTACCCCCAATGTGAAGGAGACGATTCTACGACTGGCCCGTCAGCAGTTCCCCCTCCGTCACAAGGATAAGCCGATCTACATCTTCCCTGATTACTCGGCGGGGGTGATGAGGCAGCGGCAGGGGTTTTGACAGTTATGAAGAAGCTGCTGCACGATGCTGGAGCGAGGTGTGGTGTCCTATATCCGGCGCGTTTACGTGTCACCATTGGCTCCACAGATAAGACGTTCTCCTCTCCACGGGATGCATAGGTCTTTGCAGAAACTTTACAGAGTCACTGAGCATCTGGAAGTTGGAGACTGCGGTATGTGCTTTATGTTTAGGTTCATTGGGGACCGGAATTGCTTTTATATCTGTTTGATGTTTGTACTACAATCTATGTTTGTTAATTAGGGTGGGTAAGGAGCCTAAGGAGTCAATTTTGTATCTGAAACACGTCAAAACCAGAGGCCTGGGGGGGTTTGTGCCATATTCAGGGACAATATACCCATCCATAAATTAGCATTTGGCGTCTTTTCATTTTTTGAGTATGTACCATTCAAAATGGATACAAAACAATCTTCCATTCTTTGTATTACCATCTACAAACCTCCAAGGAACTGTTTTATTGATGATTTTACTGAACTACTTTCAATTGTATGCACTAATTTTGACTGTTAGGTCATAACAGGGGACCTGAATGTGCACATGGATGCAGCCCAAGGTAAACAATGTAAAGAACTCACTGCTGTCCTTGAGATGTTCGGTCTAACTCAGCATGTGAACAAGCCAACACACAACAGAGGAAACACTTTAGATGTGCTTATCTCAAAGGGTGTTGTTATTTTAAATGTGGGTGTTGTGGACGTCGCTTTGTCTGATCATTTTTGTGTTTTCTTTGACCTTTCTGTTACACCCAAGCCAACAGCTGGCCCTACAGTTATTCAAGGAAGACTTATTGATAACAACACAGGGATTCAGTTTTTGAAAATGATTAGGTTTGAAAATGCTCCGTGTTCTAATGTTGATGATATTTTAAACTTTTACACATCAAGTGTCTTTAAGGTTATGGATGCCATTGCTCCTGTCAAGGTTAAAATGGTAAAAAGTACACAAAAGGCACCATGGAGAAAAGAGGTCTCGGTCAGGGCACAGAAAAGGGAGTCCCGGAGAGCCGAACGGACATCGCGTTAGTCAAAGCTCCAGGATAATTTTGAAATCTACACATAAAAGTTGTGTGTGTTCAACCAGACTTTGCGTAGAACCAGAGAGAGCTATTTTTCAGAAATCATCAAAAACTGCAGAAACAACTCTCGTGTCCTGTCTGCTACAGTAAGCAGATTCACAAACCTTCCAGTCTCGATCCCCTTGGAACTGGTTTCTACATCCAAATTTCAGGAATTTGCAGTATTCTTTAATGACAAAGTTCAAGGCATTAAAAATGCAATTGTTTCCACGACAGACATAGCTCCTCTACCCCCAGTTAGACATTTGGAGCTGACACACTTCACACCTGTCTCAGATAAAACGGTTGAAGAGATCATCTGCAGCCTGACTCCATCTACTTGCTGCCTGGATGAGTTACCCACTAGATTCCTAAAGTCTGTGCTGAGCAGTTTGCTTCCACAACTCGCTCAGTTAGTCAGTATCTCACTTCAGACTGGAATATTCCCAAAGGCCTTGAAAACTGCTGTTAGTAAGCCTCTCCTAAAGAAGAGCAGTCTGGATGCCACGGTACTGAAAAACTATCGGCCCATATCAAACCTGCCATTCTTAGGAAAAGTGCTGGAAAAATTTGTATACCAACAGCTGAGTGACTTTCTCCTGTCTAACAATGTGTTTGATGCTTTCCAGTCAAGCTTTAGGCCCCACCACAGCCCTGATCAAGGTGACAAATGACATCCGCCTAAACTCAGATGCAGGCAAAGTCTCTGTCCTACTTCTGCTGGACCTGACCACCGCCTTTGATACAGTTGACCATGTGATTTTATTACAGAGGCTAAAAGACTGGGTGGGAATCACGGGTATGGCTCTAAACTGGTTCAAGTCTTACCTTCAGGACAGGTGTTACTTTGTTCAAATTGGGAACTGCGTCTCCGACCGAATGGGTGTAACCTGTGGGGTTCCCCAGGGGTCGATCCTGGGACCCCTTTTATTCAATATGTACATGCTTCAATTGGGCCAGCTAATACGCAGCCATGATATGTCCTACCACAACTATGCTGATGACACTCAGATCTACGTGTCGCTGACAGCAGGAGAACATGGGCCTGTTGATTTATTGTGCCACTGTATTGAACAGATCAGTCTGTGGATGCAGAACAACTTCCTCCTGTTAAAATCAGACAAAACTGAAATCATTGTCTGTGGCCCACAGAAACAAACAGAAAGTGTCATTAGTTACCTTCTGACGCTCTCTCTGGAACCTAAACATCAGGTCAAAAATCTTGCAGTAATACTCGATTCTGACCTGAACTTCAACAGCCACATTAAATCAGTAACATCAGCAGCCTTTTACATTGGCTCGTCAGCTGTGGGGTTTACAAGCAAACAGGGAGAAACATAAAATTAAGTACAAGGCAGGAATATTATGAACAATTATACATGTCTAAAGCAAAAGGAAATACCTTAAACTGGCTCAAAAATCTAAACCTTCCGAAGATGAGTAAAGCCGCACGAGAGGCTCTGAACGCAGACGTCACTGTGGAAGAGATTGTTGATGTAATCAAATCATTTCCCAATGCCAAAGCCCCAGGTCCAGATGGGTTTGGAAGTGAGCTCTATAAAAGATGTTCTTTGCTTGGATGCTGAAAAGGCATTTGACCAATTGGAGTGGCCTTACATCCTGACTGTACTTGAGGAGTTTGGGTTTGACAGTAAATTTGTGTTGTGGATTAAAACAATGTATGCTGAACTATCTGCCCCTGTCCTCATAAACCAGGACAAGTCAGAGCCATTTCTACTACAGCAGGGAACCCGTCCTCTGCTTTTTCCGGTCGCTATGGAGCCCCTTGCCATTAGTATTAGAAAACACTTCTTAATCAAATCAATTCAATTGGGAAACATTGACCATCACATTTCATTGCATGCTGATGATGTTGTTGTTTTTGTATCACATCCTGAGCAGTCAGTGCCAATTCTACTAGACCTTATTCAGTCATTTGGTAAGATTTCAGGTTATACTATTAACTGGCAGAAGTGTGAATTTATGTCATTAGCTGCAAGCCTCACTTCTGAATTTTTAGATAACCTATTGTTTAAGATAATTGACAAACTCAAATATCTTGGAGTTATTCTGCCAAAACACCCCAAACTAATTTTCAAATTTAACTTTTTAGAAAAAGTGGGTAATCTCAGGAAAGATGTTGATAAATGGAGAACACTTCCACTCTCAATGGTGGGCCGCATAAATGCCATTAAAATGGTGTCCTTGCCTAAATTTTTATACCTTTTTCAGGGTCTGCCTATCTTTTTAGCGAGAGCCTTTTTTAAATCGTTGGACTCAATAATTTTACCTTTTGTCTGGGGCTTTAAAGCTCACAGAATATCAAAAACTCACTTACAGTACATAAACCAAGAGAGATGGGGGGATTAGGATTACCCTGCTTTCAGCACTATTATTGGGCAGCTAACGCAAGGGCCTTGGTGTACTGGCAGAAAGTTGATGCTCTAGAACTGTCTGCAAATTCTCCCCCTTGGGTCGCTATTGAAAGAAGTAGTGTTATAAACAGCTCTCTATCGGCGCTTCTTTTCTCAGCACCAATATCTCCTACAAATAGGGGAGTAAATAATTTGATCGTTCTAAACTTTTTGAAAATATGGAAACAAATTAAGATACACTGTAACCTACCGAAGACCTCAATTCATGCCCCAATTTACCGTAACCATGCTTTTCCCCCATCACTATCGGATATATCATTTAAAAAGTGGAGACTGAAAGGCCTTACTACACTGGAAAATTTGTATATGAACAAAAAGTTTGCTTCTTTTGCGATGTTGAGGGAGTGTTTCTCTATTCCTGCTGCTGATTTTTTTCAGATATTTGCAAATTAGAAATTATGTTCGAATTAAGATTCCGAATTTAGTATCTCTTCCGGAAGAAAATAAGCTATGCAAAATGCTGTTTGGCTTTCCGGAATCAAAAAAAAAAATTTCTAAATGTGTTGATATCTTTCCAGAGCGAATTAATCTTTCCACGGACTCATTGAGGGCTGTGTGGGAAGAGGAGCTGGGTTTGCAGATTGGGAGTGAGGTTTGGGAGGAGGGTCTTGGGAGGATTCGGTCATGTTCTATCAATGTAAAGCACCAGTTAATTCAGTTCAAGGTGTTTCATGGACTCCACTATTCTAAAATTAAATTGCACAGAATATTCCCCTCAATATCTTCAAAATGTGATAAATGTAAGTCAGCTGAGGGCTCCCTGTCTCATCTGTTCTGGTCATGCCCCAAACTCTTCCGGTATTGGTGTGATATTTTCAATTTGATTTCCGAAGTGTATAAGTGCACCCTGGTTCCAGCCCCCCAGATTGCACTGTTTGGATATTCTGCTTCACTTAGGAACTGCAGCACTTATATGCAAACGACTGTGTTGTATGGAATGGTAATAGCTAAGAAAGTCATATTAAGATTGTGGAAAAGCGGCAAGTTTAAAGTGTGGTTAAGTGATTTTACTGATATTCTTCATTTGGAGAAACTGCGGTATAATGTTGTGGATTCCATTAATACGTTCTGTGGTATCTGGCAGCCGTTTTTGGACCATCTCTCTCAGTCTAGGGTTGACCCCGACACTCGCTCAACCTCTTAGTATGCCAACTATGCCTTTATTGACAGGTAGTACCATCCTAAAGTGTAAATGGTAATCAGTGCAGTGTAACCAGTTATTTAGACAAATTCCCTGACTTGTTTTCTTTGTTTTTTATTTTTATTTTAATTTTATGTTTAGCTATTGTATGTTTTAATTTTTATTGTTGTATCGGTAAGAGCATATTTTTCTTATACAGTAATTTGTTGAGTGTATATATGTACATATGTTTGTATACGTATGTATTTGTGTATGTACATGTATGCGGGGGTGTGTGTATGTGTATATATGCATATGTATATGCTTCATAGTCTTGTGTATTATCTGTGTATGGTGTATTTTGAAAACTTATAAATATATATATATATATATATATATATATATATATATATATATATATATATATATATATATATATATATATATATATATATATATATATATATATATATATGTGAAGGAAAAAAAAGGATCAGGATCAGGCTGTGGAGAGTAATAAAGAATAAATGGATGGCAATGCAAGGTCCTTGTGAAGATAGGAAGAAATAATGCGAGCGTGTTTCATGTCTGTGCTGATGAACTGCTGCAGCTCATTCAGATCCGTCATCTCTGCCTTTTCTTTTCTCCGTTGGTGGGAAAGCAATTGAGAGAAACCGTAGAATCTGTGAATGTAGTTTTGTTTCTGAGGCACAAATTCCTCTTTTTCCATCTGGTTGGAAATGTCTAAGGCAGTAAGGATGTAATAAAAACTCTAGATTAAGGTTAAAAGAGTTTTGTTTTTTTTCAAGAAAAGTTTTCTTCTGGCTTAAAAAATAATAATTTCAAAGATCCACAAGGTGCAGACGTGGATTTTTATAGCCTGCAGAATACCCTAAAGATGCAATAAATGTTTACGGCTGTATCTGCAAGGTGGATAATCCCTTATGTTTGAGGATTTTAAATGAAATTTGCAGGTAGAAAAAGAAATAGACAAGAATGAAATGATGTTATGATGTTGAATCAGTTTTATAAATAACTGCAAGATGTCAAGAATAGACATCGAAGATCCTTACTTCCTATTTCACAACTACCCAAAAGGTTTATTAAGCCGAAACATGGTTTATATTCAAGAGTTTTTTAGTTACCTACTGATGAGAGACAGATATGATAAAATTATAGGCCAAAACAAAAAGGACAGTATGTTTGAAAATATGCTGTAGCCTCTCATGATTGTGATTATCTTAGTGATAAGTTAATTGCTGTCAGGGTCCGGGTGTTGTCAGGTATGACGATGGATTTCAGGGAAACAAATCTGTGAATAGCTTGAAAAGAGACGGGAGAAAGAAAAAGGATTGAGTTTCAATTGATAAAGATGTTATAATAAATGCAGTAGGAAGGAAAAACTATATATCCAACAGAACAAAAACACTTTGGGGGTTTATGGCTACGATTACACAGCAGGTCGTTTCTACTACTAACCAAACGCATTTTGACAAGATCATACGACGAAGGAAGCTAAACTCGCCTCTACTATCTTTAGACATTGATTATGTCAAGATTTATTTAAGTGGATGAGGTAAAAGTCGTATAAAACGCAACACGACTCGCCCGGACTGCAGACACGATGTAAACAAAGTGTCACAAATCGGATATTTTGGAAGGGCGAGAAGCTCGGACCTGGGCCGGCCGTTCACATTGCTAAGAGAAAGTCGGATATGGGCAAAAAAAGATCCAATTTACCAGTGAACGTAACTCTAGGTCTAGAGTCTAAAATTAATCCATTCTGGGAAGTTTTTTTTTAAAAGGTTGTCTTTGCGGGGAACTGCTGGACTTGTGTTCAGTAGCTACTTACTGCCTAAAAACGTTTTTACCTTCATTTACTTTTAGATGCGTTATAAAACGACACAATTTTCTAAGTTTTGAATCAATGTTTTGGTTTAGCCATACCTGTTGATTCTTTTCTAGTAAGTTAATGGCCTTCTAAGAATAAGTTTTGTTTCTTCATATTGTTCTCATTTATTTCTTAGAATGTCATCAATAAGTTTTAGTTTGGGGCTTCTAAGTTAGTCGGTCTAGTTTGTTTTATTTATTTTTATTCAGTTTCTAATCATCAGCTGCATTCTTTGCATAGCTTACTGCTTGCCGTAGATGTTCCACTCTATCTGTGTTCTTCATTCATTTCCATCCCTGCGTTAGTCTTTAAATGCCTAAAGCTCTTTATTCCATGTTTTCTGACTTTTAAGTAAATTTTTGTCTATTAAAAGTTTTTAATCACACTTCATTTGAGGGTCCGTCTGCAACTCGGCTATGCTTCTAAAGCTCAAAATCCTGGCATTATTTTAAAACTAGATGTCTTGTAAGTATTGCAACATTCAAAACTTAACTGGAAAGCTGCAGAAAACAATTCAGTTTAATGCTCAATAACACATCTGTTTTAAGAGTTTAAATCAACATTGGTCAGATTTGGTTGCTTTGTGCATCTGCAGAGTCGGTGAAGGTGTCTGGATTTTGGAAAGCTTAGTTGCTAGGAGAACATGGAGCCGACACCTCCCCACAACATACCCACCATGTGCTGAACCCAGTTGGACACAGAGACGATCCAAACCCGCAGGATCTTCTGACCCGGCTCTGACCTTCCTGCTGCTGCTGCAGAGACAGAAAATCCCATCCTTGCTTTATTGTTTGTTAACCTTCTTGTGAACCCCCTTTCACAGAGTTCACCAAAAAACACCAAAAAGCCCAAAGTTTTTGTTTTTACGTGGTTTTCCTTGTGTGTGAGGCTCTATCTAGAAACATGCGGTAATGTGAAGGTGTGTGTGTGTGTTGTGCATTGATGGAAAACCTATTAAGTTTTCCTCTGTGTCACAGCAATAAGCGTCCCCCTGAAAAGGTTTAAAGGCGGCAGACCAGCAGGAGATGCAAGGAAGGTTAGGTAAGATTTGAGCATTTCTGGAGAATTTAGTTGAGCAGATAAGAAGGTAATCTTTCTAATAGAGGTGGAAAATCCCACACACTCATCTTTCTAATTGTGGGTGTGTCAAAAGCATTAAGTGCCGTCGCTTCTACCTGTTGCTTACATCCCTGCATGAGGTTTAGGACGGAGAGAACCTCACCTGTCAGACACCCCTGCGGTCGGGAACACTCAGCTGTCCAGGTAAGACTCACTAGAAATGACTTTTTAAACCTGTTAGGTGCCTTTTGTTATTAAAATTAATTCTCAAGGATTTTTATCTGCTGGAAAAAAAGTGATGTTTACATTATGCTCACTAAAACCTGATTCAGTTATCAGGTTGTACATTTTTATTATTTTCAACTTTTATTTTGGAAAAACATCAAACAAACAGACGTTTTTACACTTTTGGCAAGTAAGACGAGGGAGAATAAAATGTAGTACCATCGATTTCATACTACAAGTTCACAGCACCTTACAAAAAAATTCAAGCGCCATCAAGGATTATACATTATCAGCTCCGTCAGATCTGATATAATATATGTTTTGTCGTAATTGTTTGCTTTTGTAAACACTATCCCAGAGCTAATTGCAATTAAAGCTTCAAGTCTTTAAAGGCATATCTTTTCCATCTAGGGACTGAAGTATTTGCTCGTTCTTCTTTGCTCAAGTTTAGTCAGAGTAGATTAAGACAATCTTGACGTTGATTCTTAATTATTGATTATGTCTAGACTTGGACCGACCATTTTAGCTTTATAAATGTTTGAATCTAAACCAGGGGGCTGCAAGTCCGGTCATGGAGAGCAACTATCCTTGGACTTTTAGATGCACACTTGAAGGAAATGAAAGGCTTGTCACCAGATATCTCTGCCAAGTTCAATGTCGATGAGGAAATTCTGCTGCTTGATTTAGTTCAGTTGGAGCAGAGACGCATCTAAACGTTCCTACTGAGGAGAAAAACCTGCTCACTGCATTAATGTGGTGACAGTTTTAGTTTTCCCGGCACACGTTGCATTTTGCATGTTTTTCTACTAAAAGCAGCTTTCTTCTGTCCACCTGACCAGAGGAACCACTGTACTTGAGCAATTAAAGAAAAATATTCAGCTAAATTTACCAGAAATAATTGTATAGAGCCTCTGTTTAATAGATCTGCGCGGACAAGATCCTTGCTTACACTCTACAAATGTTCTGCGTGCGTCCCATCGTTTTGAAACTATTTATTTTAGTTAAGAATAAAGCGACATTATTTTTAATCAAAGAGAAAGGCAGATGGAAGCAAACACCAAACACAAGCAGTTACATTAAAATGAAATAAATGCACAAAGTTAAACGCTTCTATTAGGGATATCTGAACAAAAATTTCCTTTAATGTCTCACGATTGGGAAAATAAACGTCTAAAAGCAGCAAGTTAAAGGTAAATGGAGACATTAATAATAAAACCAATGTAAAAAAAATAAATAAAAATCAAAACATTTAAAACCAGATACATCAAACCATTTAAAGATTTTTTTTTATACAGGCCTTAGTAAAAAGTTTGTTTTATACGTTTAATGTGACAAAAAATGTGATTTGTGACATTTTCAAATGATATATTCATATAAATGCAAGCTGATTTTACCATATATTATTAAATATAAAGAGGGCTAAGGATTGTTATATACTATTTTGCTTCTGCTACAAAGCAGACAGAGCTCAAAACGTCCCTGCAGCATCAAAGATGTTATCGAGTATTTGTCCTAATATTATTATTGAGGGATTATGAAAACCATAGTCTGAATACAAATTAAGGGTCAGACTTTTCAGAACAATACAAAATTGTTTTTTGAAGTTTTGTATTAACTAGATTTCTATCCAGTTGTGATGCAAACACTGAGCGAACTTTAAAAATGAACGACTTATGCATGTGTTTCATTTTACTTTGGTAAACTTTACTTTGGAATGAATCAACCGGGAGACTTGAAAAATAGACTCATTAGATGTTGACCATTTGCATGGCTGGGATTAACACAAACTAGTGGAAAAGGTTTGCAATATCAGCATTTTGTTTTTTCCATCAACCTTTCCTTATTCGATACCTAAATCTTTGCAGAGAAATGTTGATGGAAACACAGTTATTGATAATGATTTTCATAAAACACACCAAACATTGTGGCTTTAATTTGGAACTGTTAACTAAAGGATGCACTTAGAACATTTAATTTATTGTGCAAAGAAAGTCAACAACCTTATTAGTATTTTTTCTATTAAGAAGGGATTTTGAAGCTTTTTTTTTTTTACTTTTCTGAGCAAAATCCATCATCATTTCCAGTATGAATGCACTTGATAAAAAGACGTTTAGACATAATCACTTCTGACAGAGGAAAACAAAACCTAATGGCTGTACCTTTCTCTGTTATTGGAGCGTCCCTCTAAACCATCCGCTCCCAAAGCGATGCAGAACAAATCTTCAGGAGTGGAAACCCCACATAAGAGGAAAAGATGGAGCATTTACCCCGTCAGCTGACGTGGAGCCTCACAGACAAACGCTAAACCTCCGGTGCTGACCTGTTACCGCGCCCGTTCCTGCAGGCCTAATTGAGTCCCAGAGGGGGTGGGTTCCTGCTGCCGCCGCTGCTCTGATTCACAGATCTGGAAAAAACTGGCAAACCAAAGGGCAGAGGTCAGGATCACCAAATTCCCAGGGAAAAGTTGAGCTTTGTTTGCACACGTGTGGGAGCGTGTGAGTCAGGAGGAAGTCACACGGCGCGTAAAACACTCCCTGTCACAAATCTGGACTGAGGTTATTGGAGGAAATAATTTCACAGTAGTGTTAAAACGGAGTCGTGAACAGAGCGAGGGGCCTGCGTGTATCGGCAGGTAAAAGTTTGAAGTTGATGTTGGATGAGCCAAACTGGAAAGACAGACACAGACAGGACTGTTTTTATTCACATTAGGCCGTCCTGCAGGAGGGAAATCACCTCAGTTCAACACGTGCAGATGGAGCGCGTCATTTAAGGGGGAAACTGAGAAGAAGAAGGAAAAAAAAAACTGAATATGCTTCAGTTATTTTTAGACTTATTCACTAGCATGAAAAGTAACAAAGCTTACAATAAGCCAGAAACATGAACTTTATCTACAGGAAGATTTGTGTTTGTTTGTGGGACTTCCTTATGCTTCTGTTTAATCTGTCAAGATGTCGCAGAGCATCTCTCACATCTGCCTGCTGGCCCTGGTGTCGGTGCTGCTGCTCCTCTCTCCTCCTGGATGGAGCAAAGACGGACTGACCCCAGGATGCCATCTGTACCGTGAGTTCAGTTAGGGTAAAATGTGAAAAATAAGGTTAGAATACAACATTCTGCCAAAGAAAAAGCAAAAAACAACAACAACAAAAATAACAGCTTATGGCAAAAACAAACACATGCACAAGACTGGTTATGTAAATGAGTTGTGGAGTTCAGTTACCTATTAAACCAGTCGGTTTAGTATGGAATTAAATCTGTTCTTTCAGATTTTGAAATTAATAATCCTCTGAATTTCACACAGTGAAATTTTAAGCACTGTATAGAATAGAATACCTCTTATTGTCATTATACACATTGTACAACAAGATTGGAAGACAACTCCTTTCAGTGCTGTGCAAAAATATTTTTAAAAAATATACAGAAAATAAACAAAGTATAAAAGTATGAATTAACATATGTACATTTTTTAAATCTGAAATAATATCTATGTATTCAGCGTCAAAATCGGAAGTTAAATATTTCAAAGGAAAATAAATCTGATGCCCAAATTCAACAATCTGGGCATCAATTTGGTGGTTAAAATTCATTGTTCACTTTTAACATCCTGGGCCTCTAGGATGACAAGTCAATCCACGATTACATCAAACCACGAAGTTGAATCACGAACCTGGTTTTAAATATTCTAAAATTAATTTTGAATAATAAAGTCCGGGTTCAAAGTGTCTATGTTTTGTAGTTTTTAATATAGAAAAAATTAAATGTGCTGACGCTGGCGAAAAATGGGGCGGAATGGCCCTTTAGTCATTTTCCAACTCTGAAGCTAATCTTTAGCAAACTTCAGCTTTGTAGTTCGATAGGGTTAGTCCATGAAAAATGGAATCGTCCTGTTTTTAGAAATAAAAGCACCCCTCTCGTATTGAGTGGAAAAGGAAAGCACTTTTTCCCGTATTACAGTGAGAGCCGGAAATGAATGGAATGAACTCAATTCTTTAAATGTAAAGACAATGGAAATTCTGAAATTTTTACATGTTTGTATGTATATTTAACTAAAACTAGTTAAACAAAGAAGCAACAAGTCATTACTGCAAACACACATAAATGGAGAGTAGTAGGAGAAACTAGTTTAATGACAGGAAATGCTAAATAAATCTTGTTTGTTGTATAGAATAAAGAGCTTACTTTAACTCTCTTCCTCATTACAATATAGGCCTCAAGGATATTAGAAAATGTTTTAATATCAATGATATTGATAAACATTGCAATACCAAAATCCAATTCAATTCAGGTTTGAGTCAAATAGTTTAAAAAAGTCATTTCACACACAAAGGGGGCTAAAAAAGAATCACCACCCCAGGAGGGGTAAAGGCAATTGGGTCAGCCAGCCCGTCGGTGTCCCTTTTTCTTCTCAGGGAGTTGGCAACCCTATTAGGGTTGGGGCTGTCTGTTATCTTTTAAGGGGACATCCTATAGATTCTATACAAGACGTAGCTTGGAGAGGAACTAAAGGTTGTAAAAAGTGGTGTCTTGGCCATTCTTACTGTGTCTAATAATTTCTTTGCTGTTAATTTGTGAACCTATTGATTAAACTGTAATCTGAATGGATAAATATCCTTGTCTGTCTGCGGTTTGATTCCCCCAAAAAACGTGGAGCCTAACAGCATCCTTTCCCTCGTGTCTTACAGCCATCAACGTGACCATCCGCAGCGACCGTCGTGGTACCTGCAAGGGAACCCATCTGGTGCACGCCTGCGTGGGCTACTGCGAGTCCAGCGCCTTCCCGTCCAGGTACTCGGTGCTGTTGGCCTCAAACTTCACGCACAACATCACCTCAGCGTCCCGCTGCTGCACCATCAGTAAGGACGCCAAGGTGAGATCTGGTTTTCAGTTTCTGCCCCAGAGGTTCCAATAGAGATTTTAAAATTATTCTGCAATTATTCTAAACATGTTCCACAACATGTTTCGTCATTTAACTATATATATATATATATATATATATACATATACATATATATATATATATATATATATATATATATATATATATATATATATATATATATATATATATATATATATATATATATATATATATATATATATATATATATATATATATATATATATATATATATATATATATATATATATATATATATATATATATATATATATATATATATATATATA
>JAVLVB010000879.1:2537013-2596957 GCA_032876305.1 Orestias chungarensis | reverse complement strand
ATATATATATATATATATACATACATATATATATACACACACATACATATATATATATATATATACATATACATATATATATACATATACATACATATATATATGGACAGTATTTAGTTAATTTTAACAGTTTTTTAAAAGTTTAAAGTCTGAAGTGTAAAATATTTTAGAAAGGTTTTTAAAAGATGGAGTTCTGACGTTAAATTTTATAAGTTCACTTTAAATAAAAAAAACTTGAGTCAGAGTTAATAATGAATCAATTTTCTTTTCTTGCATTTGAAATCTGTCTCAGATCAGTCAAAGCTACACAGAACCTCCTTTATTCAGTCGCCCCAGACCTGTGTTCTGTGATGAAAATGCGAGAATAAACATGATTTTCCCACACATTGTTTCATCTGTAGTGAGCAGCAAACATGACATAACATAGCAGGATAGCTGACACAGTTATTTAGTCCCGTTATGCTAACTTTGAGTCTTGGACAATTTAAGGTCATCTAAAATGTAGTATGAGCAGAGTGGGAAAAATATATGAACATTGCTTAGATATAAACTACAAAATATGTCTAAGAACCAACTCAGTTATAACTAACTTAAAGCTCCCTGTAGTAAGGCAAAGATTTTTCTATTAGAGCTTCTCTTTTAAGTGGATATATTCCCATAAATCAGAGCAGGCCTTGCTTGAACTGTTTTGGTCATCACCTCTTCTCAAAGGTTCATTTGTTTGTATTTAACTTTAAAAAAAAGAAAGAAACTGCAGCACAAAACGTATTACCCAAAAAATGGATGTGGTTATTTTTGGTTTTCCAGGTCAAAGTTCGCCTGGACTGCCCGCGCGGTCGGCACTACGACGAAATCGAGATCCTGACGGCGAAGACGTGTCGCTGCGACATGTGCCGCAAATCCCGCTACTGACGCCTCCGCCGCTCCAGAAGCAAACCGGACGAGAAGCAGATTTTTATATATTAACAAAAAAAAACTTCCAGGTTCCTCTGAGTGCAAGAAATCAGTTTAAGAGATGAAACTAAAACAAACAAACAAACAAACACTTCCAAAATTTTGTCCCCATTTTTTAAGAGTTGAAAAACGATGAGTAGACTCAGGAGACACGTCCAAACATTGCAGGAGTCAACAAAACTAACTTTGGATACGTCTTCTGGATAAAAACATAGCGGCATTTTTGTCCTGGAAAAAACAGAAACAAAAAGAAACATGCAAAGACTGAACGTTTTGAACAGCTAGCGTAAAACAGCCAGTGTCCAAAGTGAGTCCCAGTTATTTGATGCAGAGCCCGCTCAAAATTTGGAAATGTTAAATGTCAACACATAAATCATGCATATTTTGACAGCTACAGTGATTTAAAACTAAATTGGTATTAGTTGTTTGCTTTAATAAAATATTGCACTCTTTTTTTTAATCACTTTGTAAATTAATACCAGTACAAATTGCATAAAATGGTCAAATACTGACGAAATTTGACGTTACAATAACCGTAACGAAAGACAGGAGACCAAAGGAATGTAGAAATTGTATTTATTGTTCTAAATAAATTAAACAAATACTGTTGGAAATGGTAAAGGTAAAAAAAACAAAAAACACAATGCACTTTCTACTTTCTTTAAATAAATCTAAACATATTCTGCAACTATCACTTGTTGTGATTATATTGTAACATCCATGTGAATCAAGTACTGTGCATAAATAAAACGCCTAAAAAGCCGACTCGGGTTTAGTTTTCTGGAGGTCGGAAGATGAAAGGGAAGATATTTCTGCAAAAAGGGAGAAGAAGAAAAAGTAGAATACAAACAATACTGCAAGTAAAAAAAAAAATGTCATAATGCAGCTCCAGTGTTTCCCTCCGAGCACGTACTGCAAATAAAACCACACAAGGACCTGTCAATCCTTAAAGCGCCGGGGAAGATCTGGCGTCTGTCTCTGCAGACTTGTCAGAGGAATATTAAAAAGTCTGCGGATAATAGGTGGGATTTCCCCAACGCTGTGTAATCCCTGACAACTCACTTTCCTGGACATCTACGGCACAACTCGGCTCTTGTTTCTGACAGTCGGTGAAAGCCGATGACATCACCTTCATTGGTCTGAGTGTGCAGAACAAGCCTCGTCTTCTCAGTGTTTGCCTTAATTCGTTGTGTGGTTGTGGTTTCAGAAGGAAAAGAGGCTGATGAATTGACGTACTGTATATCCTTTAAACTACCGATTCAGCCTGAAATCTGGGTGTATTGATGGACCTGAACCTCTAGAGACACATAAAGAGGGGCCCCGGCAAAACATAAAGAGGGGCCCCGGCAAAACCATGCATCAAGCCGTAGTTGAACTGAATCTTCTCAGGTCAGTCTAAGTAGTTTACAAATCAGTGAATGGTTTTCTGCTCAAATACATAGAAGATGTGTTGTTGTTTCAGCCTTTCAGGCCAATATCAGCCTTCCAGGTCTTCTTTGTTACCACAGGACCGGACCCAAACTTTGAGAGGCGATGTTTAGTTTTTGTGCTCGTCTAATACGAAACAGACTTAAAGTAAACTGCACAAATGTTCAATTTAATGTTTGTTTAGAGCTGCTTTTGATTAATAATGCCTGGATTATTGATTAATGCCAGTCTTAATTCAAAACTTGACATTGATTACTCTTAATTTGTTTTGAACGATAGTATTTAAAGCAACACGATTCCGTTTTGGATGATTTTGGTCTTCTTCTTTTGCTCTGTTTCCAGTGGCTTATTGCTGTTTAAATAAAATGTAATCCTTGCTTTTCTATAGAAAACTGTAATCTTCCCTTTCCGAAAAATGTAAAGGTTTGATTATAGTTTGTCTTTAAATCATGTAAAACACTCCGAACCACCTCGTCGCTGAAATGTGCTGTTCAAATAAAACTTGACTTCGCTTTAACGCTGAATACTGAGAGGTTTAACCAGACGTTACCAATAGGTTTTTGAAATTGACTCACTAGAAACTTGGGAGTGTTGGAAAAAGAAAACAACAGATTTGTTTTGTCTGACCAACCTGACAAGTCGCTTGAGAATCCCGGGTGTCTCAGGCTTCCTCTTCTTCTCTGGTGTGTACTGCGTCATCTGAAGCTGCAGAAGAAATCAATTATTATGTACTTGAAGAAGCTCCTGTTCCCACTCAGCACATCTACAATAGATAAACTAAAGAAAGATTAATGTGATATTTAAGGGAAAAGCTGTACAGAACTTAACAATTGTAGTTAAGCTAGTAAAAGTTTAAAATACTTGTATTTTACCTGCATAATTGCATCTATCCAATGGCGTTAACCTAATAGGGAACTGTATAGTTTTGCAATAAACCACAAAAGGTCGTCGGCATAATGGGTAATTTGGGGACTTAGTTGCGAAATGAAAGTGAAGCACAAGGAGCCGAGCACACAGCCTGATGTAGTGCCTTTATTAACTGCAGCCGCCCTCGTTATCCCAGCTGTCAGAGGTGCTAGCAGGAGGCTACGACGACTTTTGTTTCTATTTTTACATACGCATGGATTAGAGAGGGATACGTGACTGCATGGAGGTATGGAAGTCCAAAAAGCTTTACCTCGTCAGCGGCTCCTGAATGAGACACTGCCTCCTCCTTCACTGTAGGCTGAAGCTCCGCCGGGCTGCAAGACAGATCACCGCCGCCCTCAGTAAAATCACCTTACACAGTACTTCACTGTCAGTACATGATTAATTATCTCAAGAACTTTATATGGTGATCACAATACCAAGGTAATCGAGTAGAGCGATTACGTCTACATCCACACAGCAGGAAGATGCAACTAATATCTGATTTCAAATGAGGTTAAAGGCGTGTTTCCCATCTTTTCTACACTAATACGCAGTCAGAGCAGAACAGTTATCAGACTTTTACGTCATAATTCTGCACCAGAAGAATTACCTCAACTTTATCAAGAATGACTTTTGACAACTTTCTGATATGATTCAGAGTTATCAGCTACAATCTAAAAACATCGGCTGCCCACGTAGTCCGTAAAAATGTAAACTGGCGAAGGTCTGCAAGGACGTCATTTCTCAACTAAACTTTCTAGATGATTGGTGGCTCTATTTAATTGAAAAGATGTGAATCTACTTCTGAGTTGGTCTCAATTGGAGATGGCCTGAAAACATTTGATCCGATCTGATCTGGTGATCTAATCTGTTTTTTAACATTTTAAAGTCTGAAGTGAAATTGGAAATATCTTTTTCCAAATGTCTATGAATGCTACCAATAGGTTTTTATTCAAGGAAAAATGCAGATGTTTCAGTTTAACAGGCTTGAAAAATACATAAATTCACTGTCCTAACAAATGACCTTCAAGAACCAGAATGATCAGATTATTCTGGATCATATTTCTAACTTTTTTCTCTTTCTGAATCAGAGATAAAGTTAGAAACCCTCACGTACATCAATGGATTTAAAACTACTGTAGAGAATGTGATTGAGGCCTTTTCTTGTTTCTCTTGAGGCTCGTTGCGTTCTTCACACTTTGTAACATATTTATTTAGCTACGCATAACTTTGTACCTCGGCCAGGTCCTTCTTGAAGAAGACAATCTGAATCTCAATTGGACTTCCTGGTTAAATAAATAAAAAATTGAAAAGAGATATAATCGAAAAACATAAGCTGCCTAAAGAAGGTTCAGTTTTGGCGGCCAGTGTGGACAAAAGCAGTACTGTTTTTTTGTCTGAAGGAAGACTGCATTTCCCATGAGCACCAGCGCAAAACGTAGTAAAATCCTAATTTCCTGGTCGCCTGCAGTTGGATTGAAGTACATTGATGACATGTGATGTCCTTGGCGAAACAGAGGTTTCATTCAACGAGCTGTAAGTCGACATATAATCACAAAACTTATGAAAATATTTTATGAAGGTTGAAAAAAGTTACTTAGTGTTGGTTTAAAAACGTAAAGCTGTCTGCGTTTGCAGTTTTATTGTTAAAATGCCTCAAAAACTTTGATCTAATCTGTGCATAGGATTGTATTTTATTGGCATGAGTATCATTTACCGCACATTTCCATGTGGCTGGACTTGAACTGACCCACATTTGTGCCTTTTTTTTTTTTTTTTTAACTGCACTATTTAAAATGGAAAATTTCTATTAAGTTGAATGGAAACTAAAGCAATTACATAAATACTCCAAGAATTGACCCAACAAAAAACGTTTTTGGTTTATTTCATATTTGCAATTGCTCTCATCTTTGGATCCCATCTTTCCAGGGGGGTTTAACACAAAAACAAGTCGTGGAGACGCACACTCAGACGTAAAGACAGAGCTGTACAGAACAGTGATCGCTGCTGCACTCGCATACTTTTATTATTTTAGTTTGAACCTCTGGGTTTTTTTAATCCGTGAGAGCAATTTGAACGTTGCCAGAGAAGTGCTGCAGATGCTCCAGGCCCTGGTGTTTTTAGGATGTTTACACAATTTCTGCATCCAGGCCTGCGCTCATCAAGTTAAAACAGGGCAGGATTATGTTTAAATAAGTGAAACCCAAACTAAAAGCAGGGAAAAAAAATTATAATTTCTCTTTGAATGTGTGCGCACAATCGAAAATAATCATTTACGCCCCATTAATCGGGCTGTTAGAGAGATTGACGTGGCGCCCGCTCGCCTCCGGTCTCTTAAATGCAGAACTGCTGAAGCCTGTTTTTGTATGAGGAAAAATGGTGAATGAGTACAACTGTGCTGTTTGGTGATTTAATTATCAGCAAAATAGATAATTGATTACGTGTTTAAGTAACGTGTACTCAAACAGGCACTCAGCATTTAAATTGTTGTATATTTTAACAAAGTGAGAGTAAAAGAGTTGTTTTCCCCTTTATTAAGAGACGAAACTCTTGAAGAATCCTACCTTTTCGGCCAGAATTCATTGAAAAAGGGGTGATTTGTATCATTTAAATCCTTTATTGTACCAGAATAGAAAATACTTTTTAAAAAGCTGATTGAAAACTAACATGGTTCTGTTTTTGTTTTTTTGGGGGGGGTTTAGTTGTAAGCATTGTTAGTTTGCATATATGCTAAAAACATTCAACTGATTTTGAAATTAAAACTAGAAAAATGCTTCCCTCTTGATCTATTCCTCCTTTCCTTAGATAAGAGCCAATGATGCGCCTCTTTTATCCAATTCTTGGTGATCCGATCAGATTATTATTATTTTATGACACACAAGCTCGGACTGATCGGCCGATTTACGTAATCAGATGGGAATGTGAAGGTGTGCCGGTCTAAAACCCGAAACTGCTGAAACTGGTCCAGCAAAACGCTCAAACGAATGAAAACCAGACTGTTAAATGTTCGACTTTAGATGCAAGCCGATATAATCCGATACTGTGTTGTTTGGCTGATTAGAACACCTGTATGAAATATTGGCATCAACATCGGCCGACGTTGCTCTTTTTTTTTTTTAACCGTATCGGTAAAAATGGATTACAGGTTGTTTTACCAAAATTAGAAAAGCAATGTCAGCTGTGTGGTCGTTTCCACAGGAAAGATAAGATAATCCTTTATTAGTCCCACAGTTGGGACATTCTCAACATATAAAATCTTTATAATAAACATGCTTTCATTTCCTATAGAAATACCTCTAAGGTTCTGACATGGAGACACATGGACAAAGTTATAGAACCCTGTTTACCCCAGGAAGCAGTAATAAACTTATATTCACTATCAACTGTAAGCTGTAAACCAGGGGTTGTTAAACAGGCAGAGGACAAGTACAACGCTCAGTTTATTGTTTCAGCCTTGATTATCTTTCTAATTCTACGTCTGTTATCACCAGAATCTAATGATCACAACAAAATGCAGAGGAAAGACCTTCAGACTGCATTGGTTGTCAATTGGCACAATTCAAATGAACAGAAGTAAAGTAGAAATCAAAAGTCTTGTCAGGATAGTGATGCAAAAAGTTCAAATAGTGAGAAAAATAATAGGTCGTTTTTTTTAAGTGATAGTTAATCATAACGTTAATGGCTGGGCATATCGGCCTTCTGGAATCTGAACATGAAACTCTTTTAGCCTTACGCCAAGATACTGTATCGGCACACTAAACAGACACAAACACAAGGAAACACACAATGAATACATCAACAGTACATGGAACCAAACAAAAAGCAATTTTCTAAGTGTTCCTCCAACTTGAAGGCTGTGAGACTCTTCCACATTTAAATGTAACTCGTCTTCTACTCACCTGGTCACTGAGAGATTGCCCTCAGCAACCTTATTGGTCAGCATTTCTTTAATAATGGCTTCCTCTAGTGGAGAGTCCCTGCGACTGCGCTTTGGCCTTGGCTCGGAAGAACGAGCAGGAGCAACCTTGGTTTTAAACAACAAAATGCTCAAAACATTCACTATGCTCATAAAGTTACGTCACGGCAGTGATGCTTTCTTAAATCTGACAAATATGTCACACAATACTGTGGTATTAATCGTTGATTTTAAAGAAATACACTTACCTTTTCTTCTTGCTTCCCTGAAAAACACATAAATATTCCAACATCAGTCTCACCGCTGGATTAGCTCTTTATGAAAATACAGCTTCCCAGGAAGCTTGTTCACTGCTCCAGTAGCAGATCAATGAAGATGACCTTTCTAAAAGCTGATTGCTGTGATACCATGAATGTCATCCTCACCTTTGAACACATTCTTCTCCAGGTAAAGGATAATAACAAAGGGGTAGAAGGACAGTTGATTTGCACTGGGTTTGCACACTTTGCCTAAGCTCCTTTTGTCTGGAGAGCAAAATTAAGAAACGAATGGACAGATGGACGTGCAAATTACTGGATGATTGCAACATTTTCTGTAAAAGCACAAGAACACTGATAGTGGGGGGAAATAAAATTTTAAGATCTTATGTGAATAATATTAACTTGGTAACAGGGAAACCAAGGATTTATACACTTTCTGGTAACTTCCTATAACAAACGTGAAGAAACAAACTAAAAAAACACAAATCTGATGCGAAGATATTCCAATGTAATTTGCTGAGTGGTCAATTTCAGAACAAACGGAGATTACTGGCATTAAAGCAATTAGGGCCAAAACAACTGAAGGATACAAGGAAAAACAATAAATTGTGACGTGAAGAAGGGCTGAAGGCGGTCCAAGTCCCCAAGAATTGCTCGGACAATTTCCTAAAAGGCGTAAGAGAGGAGACACTGTAAGAAAAAAGAAACTTACACAGACGGATAAACAAAAAACCAACAACAGAAGCCTCGGTAATTACCTCCATCTCTTGATCGATGCCATCGTCCTCTAAAACCTCATCTTCACTGAATATATTTAAGGAATATGAATCACAAACATTCGCAGACTTGCGTCGATTAAAACATGAGAATGAATAACAATTTAGGAAAAAATATATTTTGGAGGATTTTGCACATTATTTTAAATGGCCAAGTTTAGACCTTTTGACCATATCTAAAATAAATGTATAAAGGTGAAGGATTAACTGTAACAAAATGGGCTGTTAATGGTTAAAATAGTCATTTAAGTGGCTAAGTATCAGAAAATTTACGCATATTTCCTTTGCATGGCGAGAACTGAAGTCAGTCATCATTTGCATAAACTGTTAATAAATATGTTATTAACTGTGATAACCATTTTTAAAGAGCTACTTGTAGGATAAAATGGTTTGGAGTAAACAAAACCATTTTTTGGTGGAGTCTCTACTCTTAAAAACTGTGATTTCCCACCAAGCCTCCTGAATTTGCAACAAAAATCTGAGGAGTCAGAAATCCCTTCCTTGCCTCAAGCTGTTTCCTCCTCGGATCTTGAACTTGTAGACAAAGCCGCCAGCTTCAAAAAAGCGAGTTTCTGGGACTGGGAAGGAGAAAGGCTGCAGAGACACGGCCGCCATGTTTAAACTGGAGTTGGAGAAGGTGAAACAAGTTAGTAAACACATTCAAAAGGAATTGTTCCACAACAAAATAATAACTTAATTGGTCCCTATGAGAAATGTATCTGTTTTCCCTTCTGAGAAAATGAATCCACAGTTTAATCAGTTAAAATGGGAGCCATGATTTATGGGCATCAACATGTAACACATGTTCATTTCCTTTTTCTTGCTGTTTATGTTGTTTTGTGAGGCTCAGGTGTCACCAGTTGGCTTTTAAACATAGAACAATATGGAAATATACACAATATCAGTAAATATCTGTTATTGACCTTAACATTTAAATATATACACTAGCTTCATTAGAGATAAGATTACATTTTTCATTCTAATTACCGTAATAGCAGCAGGGAAAAAATGGCGTCATCAGCCTCGGCCTCTCTTTCATTCCCGCCTTTGAATCCTTTGCGCTCCTCTGATTGGTCTCCTCCTTATCCAATGAGCAGCGTCCGGACAGATGTCACCACGGCGACGGCAAAAAAGCCCCGCCCAAATCGTGTGTCACATGACTGCCAGCTGATAAACAGGAAATATTTGCACGCTGCTTGAATAAGCTTGAATAAGGGTTTGTTTTTACTGTTTTGTTGACATTTTTCTGTCCTTCTTACGTTAAACGTGAAAAGCTTCAGGTTTGTTTAATATGTTCAATTTAACTCCACAGAGATTATTTAAATCCGTGACAGTTTTGACAGCTGCAGGCTTATATTGTTGAAACATAACTTGATTATTAGCTGTGATTATGAAATGGTACTTTTTAATTTCATCTCTTGCATTTTATTAAACCTCTTGTGTTTTTAAAAAAAGTTATGAACTATGTATATTCTTTTGAAATTTAATATACTTTACTGTTTGTTCCTATGCATTATCTTTATAAAATGTTGACAACATAAGTTACCTACATGCCATTCTTTTACCTTTACAAATTTAAATGAACATTATAACTTAGGTGACTGGGGGGGAAAACATGTGTTTGTGCTGTAGAGTTAGATGATTTGTTTCCTAAAACATATTTAACTTCCTTACGGTTTAATATGAAACATTTCATGTGCATATTTTTTTGGTGGCTTTCTTTGGTATTGGCAGGGGCCAAAGTTGTTCTGACCCCTGCTCTAGTGTATCATTTCAACGCCGCTTATGCTTTTTAATTATTGACAGAGCTGTGTTTTCTTCATCAGATGTCTCCCACGCCTTTCTCCTCTTTGCCCTCTGTCGCTCTGAACAACGGGCTTCAGATGCCTCTACTGGGTCTGGGGACCTACAAGCTGTGTGGCCCTGCAGATGTATATTTGGCTGTGGATGCTGCTCTGGCTGCCGGATACAGAGCCTTCGACAGTGCAGCTGTCTACCGCAATGAAGCGGACTTGGGCAAAGTTCTTAGAGAGCTACTTCCCAAACATGGCTTGACTAGAGAGGATGTGTTCATAACCAGGTGGATTTATATGTTTTCTGATTGTTTAGATCAGTGAAGCTGACCTTTTTATTGTGTTATTTCTCTACATTTTGTTGCAGTAAGCTGGGCCCTAAGGATCAAGGTGAAAAGGCCAGGGAGGGGGCTCTGCACAGTTTGGCCCAGCTGGACATGGGGTACATTGATCTGTACCTGATCCACTGGCCTGGCACTCAAGGATTGCCAGTGGCAGATGCGCGCAACCCAGGTACAAGTTTATTTATAAACTGTTGCACAAAACACATTTCATCTCAAGGCAGTTATAAAGAATTCTATATATATATATATATATATATATATATATATATATATATATATATATATATATATATATATATATATATACCTCTGCAGTATCAAATCAGAAACTATAAAATGCTTGTTTTTAAGCATTTAGCATGAGATACAAGTGTCTTCATAGATTTGTAAAGACTGAAGTTATATGTTATTATACAAACATTTAAAGACGGTGTACTTTATTTTGTTTGTACTCACAAAATTTTTACCTAGTATTTTAGTACACACAACACGACATGTGGTTTGTTTTTTGTTTTTTTTCATGTGGAGAGTTTGCACGTTTGGAACATCAACAACAAAATAAAAGATATGATTATTGTTGTATGTGCAAAACACATTCAAATGCATAATGCACCAATAAAGCCTTATGAGCAATACAATTTTTATTCACAAAAGTCCAGTTACGGAAACTTCAGGGCTTAAGAAATAACTTCTCAGGATAGTTTGCGGCTCCTACAGATCTGTATGCTTGCAAATATTGTAGATAGAGGTTAAATTTCCCTTTCTGTGATAGAAATTAAAGTTTTAGGGGTTAAAAGAAGTGCTTGTGGTTCGTCAGACGTCTCTTGTTTGCTCCCTAAAGTATAGATGCAGTTTGCACGTAACGGAATGATGTAATCTGAAGGTCGTCTTCTGGTTTTAGGTAACCGAGCTCAGAGCTGGACCGTCCTGGAGGAGCTACACAGTCAGGGGAAGCTCAGGGCCATTGGAGTCTCCAACTACACACCGGCTCACATGAGAGCTCTGATGCAGAGCTGCAAAGTCCCTCCGGCTGTCTTACAGGTGGAACACAACACAAAGGAACACATGAGAAATATAGTCATGGTGAAAAGTAAGTACACCCCATTATTCAGTGGCCTGTGGAATCACAGTATGTTTCTTTCAAGACTGTCTGTCTCTCACATCACGGTGGAAGGTTGTTTCTGGCCAGCTCTGAACTTTGGCTAGACCATTCCAACGCCTTGATTCCTTCACTGATCCCTTTAGTTGTTGGATTAACTTTTTGGCATTTATCTATTAAATACTTTGGCATACAGCCAAATTCATGGTAGAATCTAAAATCAGCCCAAATCATCACCCCTCCATCACCGTTCTTGACAGTTAGGTCTACTCTGTCCAAAGGACATTGTTGCAAAATCGGTTTATTTAGAATGGAGGTTTCCAAACTTATCAGCCCTTGACCCCAAAAATAAGAAATGTCAGAGACTGGCTCTGGGTATTTTCATAACTAAATGGGCGGATTACGTTATTTAATGAGATATTTATTAGTATTTCCATATTTTATAAATAATTTTTTTCCCTTTCTGCCCTCATTCAGCTCAGGGATCACATCAATACAATTCTGAAAATCATTTTGCGACCCTCAATTTTGGAACCCCCTTATTAAGATGAATCATTGCAAACAGTTCGGACAAAAGCAGCAGTGGGTTTTTTTCCTGAAGGAAGACTGCATTTCCCATGAGGACCAGCGCAAACCGTTGTAAAATCTTGATCTCCCGGTCGCTAAAGTTGGATTGAAGTACATTTCTGTTTCCAGTGTCTGTGGGATGAATAGTGATCAGGTCATGAATCTAATTGAAAATAAAAAACGGTGGAAATGACGTATGCCGCAAAGCAGTCGCCTTATTTGTAGTTGTTTTGTGTGCCAGGGTTCCTACCACCCTCCTCAAAGTTTCTTTTCTCATTCTGAATCTGGGTGTTACTCTTCCTCAAAAGTGCTATGGGGTGTACTTAGTTTTTCTTATGACTGCACAGATCAGTGTTTTTTAAATCCAGGCCTCCAAGTTGTCATGCAGCACTGTGGAGAACTTGAGTAAACACTGGGAAGGAAATTAGGGTGTTGGACCAGAGATGCAACTCAAAGCTGCAGCACATCGGACCTCGAGGCCTGGATTTAAAGACCCGTAGTCCAGGAATTGATGGAAGCTCTGTGCTTCTTTCTTCTTGCAGGTGGAGTTTCACCCAAGGCTGTGCCAGCCTGAGCTGAGGACTCTGTGTAAGGAGTACGGCGTCTGCTTTCAAGCGTACTCCTCTTTGGGAAAAGGAGAGCTGCTAGCTGACCCGGCGATCCTGGAGGTGGCAGAGAGCTGCCAACGCTCCCCCGCACAGGCACGCCTGGTTTCCCCACCCGCTCGAACACGCGTCCTCTTTTTCTTCCCAGTGCAAATAATGTAAAAGGCTTCATTTCTTTATGCTGTCCAGCAGGTTTTGTTACGCTGGGCCGTGCAGCAGGGGGTCCCAGTTCTCCCCAAATCCTCGAGTCCAGAGAGGATACAGCGGAACGGCGAGGTGTTTGACTTCGCCCTGAGCGACGTGAACATGGCCAGGCTGTCGGCTCTGGACTGCGGTCGTAGGTTCTGCTGGGATCCATCAGAGGTGGCCTGAAGCAGCGGCCGCGTTTTGAAACCGGAGATCTGATGTGTTTTTACATGAGATGTACTCATGTACAGAGCTTTTTTAGTCAATACTCAATTTTAACTTTTTTTTTTTTTTTTTTGTGGTTTAATTCTCTGTTTGCATGTTTGATAAACATCAACAGGTTTCCCAGATTTTAACCTGTAAGCTACCTAGTTTACCAAAAACTAAAAAAACAGTATGTAATAGTAATTACCACATTTTATAGAATATATAGGGTAGGGAAATTACCATCCCTTTATTACATACAAACCTTTATGTTCTATTCTCTCATCCATCTCAGTGTGTATTAAATCTGCTGACAAGAAAATGTTTTAAACATAAACTTGCAAATATTGTTGTTACCCAGTGGAACAATCAGTATTTGTGTTTATCTTTTTTGTCCAAGAAAGACAAATAATGCCGAATAGTTAAGCTGAAACTTTACATTTTGGGATTTGCTTGAGTTATGTTTTCTTGCCATTTTGGACATTACAGTTACCTCAAGCATGAAGAAATGCAAAGGTACTCATATTCCTAACCGTACAAAGACGAAGCTCTCCATCTCAACGGGGATCACTAGAGAAGCAGCCAAGAGAGCCAGTGTGACTCTGGAGGAGCTGCAGAAATCAACGGCTCACCTGGAAGCAGGGGTGCAGACAGGTTTTTGTTTCCTGTCTGCATAACCGAACGTGTCAACCAACGTCATAGTACGAGCATTTGATTTTAATAGGGTTGGAAATAAATATAATGAATTTTGTGTAGTGCATTGCTGTCTATAATTGTTAGCAATGCCTAGAAAGTTCGATTCTGGACTCTAGAAAATAATTGACTATGTCTGTAAGGCGATATAACAAGCTAACACGCTCAGTCATTCAAATCCAAAGGAAGTATGTATGACAACAACACAATTGTGCTAAACGCCAACACTGATTCACGCTGAATTGAGCTCGTCGCGCCAGTCAAAAGAATCCTATACTACCACGTCCAGGTCAGTTTCAAATGCGTGTGTTAGCAAGGTCGCTAGCGATGGCATGCTAAGCGTTCTGAGTAACCACATCTCAACAGTCGAGTAAAATATCAGTCCTTCGTTTTGTGTGAGTTGTTGCAAAGCATGCACTGACATGCAATAAACCTAATGTTGATTAGTAGTTTAATTTTCCCGTGAAGTTTTCCTTTAGCAAACTGAAGTGTCTTCAGTCAGAGGCTTCTTTAGCTTAGTTGCAAACCAGAACGCTACAGAAGATCTTTCCTGCCCGCAGCCATCACCATCTACAACGACTCCATAGTTAAATCACATAATGACATACGCCAACATTTAATTTCCCTTTGGGATAATAAAAGTATTTTGGATTACTTTGATTGATTGAAACATAGTTTTTTTTTGCTTTTTGTTAAACATTGGAGAGTCTTCCCTTAAAGTCATTCACAAAACCTCTATTAAGTACTATTAAAGTATCATTATTCAAAAGTTGTGCTGGCACAGATTTGCACAAATCAGCTTATTTATATAGCGCCAATTTACAACAGGTGTCGTCTCAAGGCACTTCACAGAAAATCAATTAAAATCAAAGATACATCATAAACAAATCAATTTAAAAAAAGTTTCCAATCTAAGGAACCCCAGCAGATTGCATCGAGTCATTGACTTGCAGCATTCACTCCTCTGGAATCAGCAGACCAAAACAATGGCTCGTGTTGTCGTTGACTTTACAGCAATCCTTCATACTGAGCATGCATGTAGCGACAGTGGAGAGGACAAACTCCCCTTTAACAGGAAGAAACCTCCAGCAGAACCAGGCTCAGTACAAGCAGCCATCTGCCACAACCTTGCAGATGTTCACTTTTATTCCTTCTGTTCGGCCCTGATAACGGTGTGTTTTGCACTTGTTAAATAAAAACATGCCTGTCTTTCATTTTAAAATAAACATGTGTAAGAACAGATACGATTGTGTCCTCTTATAAAATACTTATAAGATTATTAAAACGTCATTAAAGAAGTTTAAAATTCATAACAAATGCAAAACAACAAAGGCGGTCTGGTCCAAAGAAAACAAACCTGAATGATTCACCCTACTAAAATGTTTAAACGTCTATAATTTTATTCCACTTCACATTTTATCACATAAAACCCTGAAAACCTTTGAAAAGTAAGAATACTTTTAAATTTTGGAACTGGAAGCTAAAAGTAAATGTACTCTTTAATCGCTGCATAGAAAGTCTAAAAATCCTTAAAAATGATGCAATAATGTTAATTTATATATAATATTCTTTTTTTTACTCAGTGGTGGAAAAAAAAAGAGACAACTTTGATCAGTCTTAATATCATTTATTCATGACAGCATATATAAGTTTTCACAGCTGTAGAGAAAATACATTTACAAAAGTGATTAAAAACAGGAAAAGAATAAAAATAATCTGATTATTTTTTTTTTTTTTAAACACACCTTCAGATTCAAGTAATACTAACATTGTATGCAAAACTCCTGGTGCCCATTCGGGTATTTTTATATATATTTTTTTTAATTTCAAGGATGTGCTCAGTTAAAAAAAAAAAAAAAAAAGGCTCATCAGCCAGGAGAGAAAACTCACATCCGTTTAAATGTACTGCGCTTTATCTTCAGCGTTAGATAGGAAACAGCGAGCAGAGCACTTTAAGGCTCTGATTGGTGGAGTATAAAGGTTCAAGGCTGGCTCTGTGCTGTCGATTTACAAAAAAAAATGCCCAAGGCAGCTCGTTTTCTAACTTACCACTTAAAACTGGAGCTCAGCTTCGGCTCGAATCTAGTCTGGCGTCCGTTTTAGAGTTCAAGTAAATCTCTAAAAACATTCAAAACCAAAGAAATCGGATCCAACAGTAGTCATAAGTCACAGGGTGACTGGTTCAGTCCAAGCGGCACCGTTCAGATTGTCTGGAGTTCTCACATTAAAATGCATACTAAGCTTTAAACACAAAAATAAAATAAAACAATAAAAGACAGAATCAGAGTCATAAAATTCCAAGAACTTCACAACTCAACCTTACAAGCCGAGAGGAAGACGACAAGACGAGCAGAACGAACTTATCACCATTGTTAATAACCACATATTATTATTTTCAAGCTGTGATTTAAAAAAAATGCAGATTTTGAGGCGATACTTATATCAAAAAAGGTGTAAAAATATATGTGCCGATAGATCAGAAAACAACACACACAGAGAACCATTGGTGTTAGTGCTCCCTACGATAAGATTTAAGAACGCACATTTAAACAGTTTTTATCTTATGTATACAAAAAAACTGGAGTACAAAGTGACTTTTTCTGCAGAAAGTTTGGATACAAAAAAAAAAAAGGTCTCGTCTTTTAAATCAGAGCGTGGAAACTCATCCTGCCATCCGTTGGATGTTTACAGCAGTCGACTCGCTTTAAAACGGTTGAGTTACATGTATCACAACAGCCACGGATTGTGCAAAGCGTATTGCTTGCCGAACAGCTGGGAAAACCTCGTAAATAAACATCTGGTTAATTCCTTTTATTTAAAAACCTCCACCAAAATCATCTGATTAAATATTTACAAGATATTTACAGTTAAAAATCTTTTTCTTTTTTTTTTTTTTTTACTTGTCCGAGACTTCAAAAAGATAAAACTTTGCTTTGTGCTTTTTTATATTTAGGCTTTAATGTCATCGGCTAAAATATAAACCCTGAAGTTTTTGTATTTTTCTCAAAGATAATATTTGTGCATCACCACAGATTGTCCCACTAAAAAGATTGTTTTTTTTCTCTTGATTTGATTCTTTAAAGTTGATCTAATTAAAGCGTTTTATTTCTGATAGTCAAGCACGATTTTTTAACGCAGAAAAGGCTTGCAAGCAGAGGAGTAGGAACTTTGTATAAAAATGCGTTAGAAGACACGTCAACAAGACAAAATATGAGGAGAAATGAGGCTCATTTGAACTTAAAGGGCATTTATCGTCCTTTTTTACAAGAAAAACAACCACCTAACCACAAATAAATTAAATCAGTCTGTAATATTATGTTTAGTGTGTAAATTTTTTAAATGGCACATTTCTAAAAAGAAATAGAAGAGCTTTTAGGGAAGCCGACTACCATATATGGACTTGTCTGGAAACTCCAACTTTGTTTTTGCCACTAAAACATCTCTTTATTAAACATCTGGTCAACAATCAAGACTATTGAAGTGACCACAGCCTTTGTTTGTGAGCATAAAGTTTGTAAGTACAGAAAACTATTTTTTACTGTTGTCCTGTGTCGGAGCCAAATGAAGGAGAGAGCGTTTAACTCCAGACGACATTTTTGCGTTTCACTTTCCTCCCTGCCACATTTGAAGCATCAGGTTAAAAAGACTTTCCTCACCGGGGAAAATAACTTTAGACAGACCAAGAAATTAAATGGTTTTTGACAGAAGATGTCCTCAGAACAAGGTTTTGACACCTAATTTACAGTCATGTAGTTTAACACTTATACTCATAACACATAACTCACTTATGTGGACAAAAGTGAGACTTACACAATAACTGCATGGCTAACCCCTAATATAAAGCGCTCTAATGTTTCCAGGTATTTTTGTTCTCTAGATCATCATGACTAGGTGAGAGCTTTTAAATCTGTGTCCTGATTTATCCAGTAATACAAACTTTTATTCCTGTCACACATAAGAATAAATGTATAAAGTAAAAGTTGTAAAAATGTGGATAAATGCCCTTTAGCCACTTTGTCTTTTGGTTTCTTTATCAAATCTTTCACAATAAGACATTGAAACTGATTTTCTTTATTGTGAGATGTTTGCATGTGACTACAATGAAGGCAGGTTTTAGGGTTTTCTCTGGTTTGATCAAGCTCATATTTCAGCAGAGGTGAAGGTTCAAATCAGGTACTGAACCACAATTAATGGAAACAGGGGGCTTTTTCGAATCTATTAGAACGTAGTAGCCAATTACCTCGTCCCGAGTCAAACCTAAACCTGAATATCTCCATAATTCATCACAGTGCAATCTCGTGCATGGAAATTAATTAATGTTCAACGGGTCGGTATGTGAGCATAAAACAGATCAAATGGAAATGAATGGTTGAGGCTGCCACCTACAATTATAAAGCCTATAAGATTAAATTACTGGAACCATTCAGTCAGACTTTATGGGTAATAAATGTAATAATTTGGATGAACTTTCACTTTTCTTGTTGGCCCCACTAGATCTAGATTTCATTGAGCCGAGATGCTAAGGCTTAGGGGGAGCGATGAGGATAGGATGATAATGAAGATGAGAAAGAAAAAAAAGAACATGTAGGTTAGCTGCAATCGTCGCTACAATTCTCAGCCATTATATTTTATTTTCTACCCAATTTTCAGCAAACCTACAGCTGAGAATAACATTAAAGGTCTAAAGGAGAAAGAAACAAGAATTTTTTTAAAAATTTGTGCATTTTTTGCCTCATGTGCAATAAAGTAAACACTAACTTCTTCTGTCCGCTATTTGCAAGTCTATATTAATTTTTAAGATATCATCTCACGTTGCCTTCTTTTTAACACAATAGACGGTCTAACGTTACTAAATTACAACAAACACTTCGTAAAAAAAACAAAAAGACATAAAAACCAAACCCAAATGTCCTATTTAACCAAGTCCTTAAACCTTAAACAGTCACAGGTCGTACTGTTGAGTGGTTCTGGGCGTCTACTCGGTGCGCTGGGCGTGGTTTTCGTGGTGGCCGTTCTCTGCCTCCGTCTCCTGGTGGCTGAACAGGGAGCTCCACCAGCTCCTGGAGTGACGCATCTGTTTGTTCGTCCCGGCGCTGCTCACCTTCCTCATTTCCTGGGCGACACAAATGAGCATGAGACAGTCGCCACATTTGAAGTCGAGAGATTAACAATTCTACTTCTTTGTCTTACTCCTTTGTCGAGCAGGTTGACGAACTCGTCGCTCATCCGTCGCAGCTGGCGGCCGTACTTCTTGGCGGCCCACAGGGCCGGAGGAGCCGAATTGGATCGGCCTCTGAACGAAAGCCCCTCGGTCGGAGTGCCGACTTCCTCTTCGCCCCTAGCCAGCAGCTCCTCCCCTCTGGAGATGGTGGAAGCGGCCGACTCCGAGTTGAGTCGGACCCGAACGGTCGCTGCGGGTGAGAAGACCCCAAGATGTGCTCATAATGTTCTGTTTTCCTCCTAAAGATGTCGATAGAGTTAACACAGGAGGACTTTCTTTTATGCTTTTGTCTGATGAGTTAGCTCTGCTTAGACGAGGCGATCAACTTAGTTGTGTTTTAATTGCATTATTCTCTGTAATTTTTCCATGTTTTGATGCGTTTTGTAACCGTGTGAATGCTCTGCTTGCACCGATTCCTTTAAATGGTGCAGCCATCTTGCCAAGTTTCAGATCTAAAAAAAACGGTTTTGTCTGGGTAAATAAAACATTAGTATAATTAGAATAAAATATGTAAAGATAAGACAGAAGATCCAAGCTAATTTTTGTTATGGTTGAAAACGGGTTTCGCAGAATATTTTCTTATTTGATGGCAAAGAATGAAGTGAGAGTGTAATAAATGATAAACAGTAGTGAAAGGTTTGAATCCAGAGCTATATGGTGCAAAACTGCATAAAAACATGTTTTTTGGTTTAAGCATAAAAAACTTAAGATTAACCCAAAATCTTGAGGTTATACATCTAATCCCCAATATCCTCCTTTCCTTTTCCCACACCACATTTCCCTTAAAAATCCTGTTTGCCTACTTCCAGCTGGTCTGAGCTCAGGAAGGGTGAGCGAGTGTCGTTGAGAGAGGGGCTCCTCCTTTCCTATGCTTGGCTGCACGTTTCCTCCCTCCTCTACTTCCTCCGACGGCTCAGAGTCGCTGTCTGAAATCGTGAACTTTGTGGCCATCGTGACATCTGGAGACAAAAAAAACAAGAGGCGACAAGAAATTTAAACCTTAGCGTTGATTAGAGTGTCTGTGATACATCGATTTGTCTCCTTTGCGAACAATAAGTGGGGAAAATAAGATGTACAAACTAAGTTTTGGTGCTTTTTGACTACAGAGTCCTCTAAAATAAATATTTCTAAACATGCTTTTAGTGTTTGAACGCATACAATGGAAAATAAATATATTGATATAACATGCATTAATAATAGCAGCTACCATAAAAAGTGACTTTCCACTTTCAATTACTGCATTACTATGACACTATTGCACCAATTTAGCTTTTTAAAACATATTTATAACGAGGAACAAACACAAAGATACATTATGGGGAAGTAAAGTCACCCCTAAACAAACTCATGTTGCCTAACACACAAGAAAAATCATGACAAGCATCATAAAGGTTATGTTTAGCCGTCTCCAATCTCCAGAAGCAAGCAAAGAAATTAAGTATGAAACATACAATTTATCACTTTTCTATTAAAACCTGCAACTTGCTCGCTCCCTCTGACTTAAGTGGTGTTTTATTTCCTGTATTAAGGCTCTAATAGAGCTATCGTTACCTTTATCATAAATAAACGTTACTTTTTCTTCTTCTTTCCCACAGAAAGTGCAGCAACATATCTCTGTAATCTACAATTTCTTTCCTCGATGAAGGCGGTGATGACGCATACAGAGAAAATGTTATTCGATACACAAGGTACTCCTGACTCAGTTCTTTAAAGTTTTTTGCCAAACCAAGCCATTGACAAAATGATGCTCCATTAACTATGTGTACCCACTCTTGCATCATTTACAGTTCAAATGCTTTACTTTTCTAAATGTAAACAGATCTGTAGCATGGAGAGTACCGCTGACTATGCATTACTTAACAGAGCTGTGTAATTTTTCCTGAACCAAACACCTGACAGAATAAATTTACAATTAATCGTGCAGACTGTTATTTTTTTTATAATAAAATGTTATTTCTATTATTATTATTAACCATTTAAGGTCCAAATGGTTCGTTTGACTATCTGTATTCCTTTAATAAGGCCAGTGATGAATATTTCATGTAGAAAGTACCCCTGGCTCAACTTTTTCTCCTTTATTTTTGCATAATTGCTCGTTTTTCACCTTTTGAATTCAGCCCTTATAATTGGAAACTGCATTTAGAAACTCTGTATTATAAATGATCTGATTGGGAGTTTATAAATAGAATGAATTACATAAACCTTTAACCCTGTATGAGTTAAAGCTAATTAGCTGAACTGAACCTGTTGTCCTATTTCTGACCTGCTGGGGTGAAGTTTCCAACACTCTGGCCTGATTCAGCAGGAATGAACCCAAACACATCCCTGAGAAACAACCTCAACCTTTAACTAGTGCGGATATTCATGCAATAAGCCCATATGTTCATGTCAGAGCTCCCGGGGAATGCAGTGCTGCTGGTTTCTGTGCAGGGAGCACCTGAGTTAACACACCCAGATGCTATCAGCCTCGCGCCGCTGACCCCCATAAAAGTGCTCCAAAGGTAGGTCCAGCAAAACCGCCGCGGCTTCGTTTCCCAGCTCGCTTTGATAACTCGTATTTTGTATGACTGGAGGTTTGACGTTCGCTAACGCGGACGGCGAGCCCGTCTGAACGCTGCGCGTCTTGTTTTGTTGTTGTCGTTCTCGGACGAAGACAAAAGAAACTTAGTCCGTTGGCGGAAGCGTCCGCGCACGAGCCTCCGCGAACTGCGGCTGTTCTAAAAGAAACGTCGCCTCGTTGAAGGCGTGAGGGCGGCTTGTCTTACCCGAAGTCTCCGCAGCGTGAGCCGGAGGAGTCAGACCGCGACTTTGGCTGGCTTCATGCGGCTGTTGTTGTTCTCATCCGCGTCTCCTGCTTTTCTTTCTCGCTACTCTCGAACACACTTTAGCCTCAGGCTCGCCGCCCAATCGCTGCGCGCTGCGGCCACTCCGCGGCGTGATGACGTCACTGTTGCGAACCGGGACTTGTTTGTCTCGCCGCTCTACCGTAAAGTGTAGAGTAGGCGCGCATTCATTTAAAGAAAAACAAATAAGGAGCGTCTCTCCATTAGATGATGTGCTTTTACTTTAAGTTCAACAAATTTCAAATAGAACAAGATTTTATTTTTTTAAAGCATTTCCCTTAGTTTTAAAATGTGTTTGAAATGTCTTATTAAAATTAAATGGTGTTGAAAACCTTTATTGACAAAGTTTCTGTAAAGGTTTGTTGTACATGCTGATATTAGTGGGCAAATACTTGAATAATCCCAAAGGGAAATTAAAGTTCTTGTAGCTGCTTATTAACTGATGCAGGGATGATCTCCTGTAGTTCTCTGTATTGCTACACATATATAAAGAAGCACCTGACCTCTATTTAGCCGCTCTACAGGACTGACATGAATGTGAAAGTCTGAACCGTTTTTATCCAAGATGTGTGGGGTCTGCATAGATGTTACACATTTTTTTGATTGACCCTAGATCTGAACAGGCCCGGGCAGGAGAGACTGGATGAGAAACAGCTTTGGCAGGTTCTTCCACGTCCTAATTAGGAGCAGGATGCAGACTCTGCAGAGTACCATGTGTGGCGATTTTAAATGGGCTGATTGAAATGTATATTTAACACATGCTTAAAGGCTGCTGAGATATCAGGGATAATCTTGACACATGGCTATTCAAAAGATTTTAGCAGCACAAAAAGCAAAAATCCATATAAAATCAATTTATTCCCACCTAAAAGAACAGAAAAGCTATGAGTTTAGGAGGGGATTTACCCATATAAGAAAATATTACTGAATCAACATTGCAATATAGTTAGACATAAATACTGAATCCACGTTCAAACCTAAAACTTAAATTATTTAAAAGGTGGTGGATGACTTACTTATTGAATCAAGGCAAGGATTTCAACCATTGCTGATAAAATCAATGTTTATTCAACTCAAGAAGTCAAGAATTGATACAGATTTAACCATCACCTAAATGTAGATTTGTATTGATTTTATATTGAAATCAATATATAATCGAATTTAACCACAAAATAACATCAATTCAATTTTTAACAATAGTTAATTAGCTGAAAATGGATGATTGTTTGACCTTTGGTCTGTCTAACTAAACGTTTAACTAAAACCCCTAACTACATGTTTTGACTATACATTTTAACCTCTGTTGCTATCTGGGTGGCGACATCGTGGAAGATTTTGAAATCCACCATCACGTGATAGAGAGGATAGTCAGGATGTGGAGGATGTTTAAAAATATCTGCCAGCATGCTCAGATCTGGAAACAGATCTTTGAAAACAGATTATTGTATTTCCATTTGTTTGATTATTAAATCGATCACAGCCTTTGTTTATACAGGTAATCTGAAGAAACCAGCACCTTCAAAACATGCAGACTGCTTCAGGTGAGTTAAGCTTTCTAAGCAATACCATGTAAACATGGTGAGAGGAGAAACATCTGTTGCAGTTCTCAAGCTGACCAGAAGATGGAGATGTTTGAATAGAAACTGAGCTGCTTTAAGTCAGACTGTCTTTTCCTGCTTTACATCTTCCTTTAGTATTAAATTCATTGACTTATTTAATAAAATAATGAACAATGCATACAAATATTTACATCCTACAAATGCTTAATGCCAAATTGTATTTTTTTTTTTGTATCGTGCGTTCAATTAGGAGCTTTTTCCTTCCTGTTCTTCACATCAAAGGTGGGAAAATTCAAGCACACACTTATCAACCATTTATAATTAGCGCCTCTTCTTTTTATTACTCCTTCTCTCCCCCTTCTAGCATCCCTAGCATCGTGGGAGGTGTGAGACTAAATGAGTCTATTTTTTTCTAGCCTTTAATTGACACTAGAAGAGGAGAAACCAACAGTGTTTGCGTAAAGCTTTCCCACAGTGATGCAGTTTCCTCTGACTGGATGCATCCAAACAGAACTAATGTGAGTCTCTGGGCTCAGGCTAAAGGGGGGAAACTCTGCACAGTCGTCTCCTCAGTCCTCAAACGGCAACGGAAGAAGCTTTAGGGGGAAAAAAATCCCGGTTCCTGAGCCTTCTTCTGACCTCTATTCTTGGAAGGATTAAAAAGGGGAAATGTTGCATGAGAGTTCTGCTTGGATTTGAACTTCATTCCAGGGCCATAAAATTATTATCCGCGTTAATCTGATGTGTGTGCACGCCGGCTTTAAAGCTGACGCCCTTGACGAGACTGTGAGCGCGAGGGGAGAAATCTTAAAACCTTGGGTTAGCTTGTAAGTCCGTTGGCTGGGTTCAAGAGCAATCCGAGAGAGCTATACAATTAACATCCATTTATAACTCCCTGTACCAGCCTCACCCTGCCTCCCTGCCCCTCATCTGGGGGTTATTTTGGGAAGCGGAGGCGTATGCACTCCCACACTGTCTCCTAACCACCACTCAGTGTGCCTGCGTGGTTGTTTGAGTGCAAGTGCGGCCCTAAAAATGTTCCTTTCAATTTAACGCCAGGAAACTGACTATGAGACTCTGCTGCAGCAACTCTGTCTTTTTCCCTGTCAAATGTTTTTATTTTTTCCTCGTCTTTTAACAGAGTACAACACAGAACCGTGCGAATGGTCATAACTTTTGATCTTTGCCACCTGAAGCGTTTGGAGGAATATATGATGAGTTTATTTGATGGTCCGGCGCAGATTGGCACAAAATCATGATGGGAAGGGATGAACTGTTTTTGTTTAAAACACAGTAAAATCTGTTATAACTTGTAAAGAGATAAATGTTTTTGTTAAAAGAAAGTCTTTAAAAGTCTTTTTTGCTATTCGGTACAAAGGGTGATAAAGCTAATATGAGGAAAAACGTATTTTAGTCAGATTATGCAATTAAACAGGGTGATGGCAGCATGATACTTCTGGGGATCATTTGTAATGCTTGATTTTCTGAAACAGCTTTTTAAGGTTTGATGACTGTTTGCCGTTCTCATTCGTTATTATCTTATGCTTTTATCGAGTAAAGGTCTTCGAACTGCGGTGTTACTGAAATATTTTATACAAACTAACTTGACCTGTCCTTCTTTAAGCAGTCAAAGTACAACTGAACTGAGTTTGTTGGGAAGGTGGATCCTAGTTCGGGCCAGTCCTGGATGATTGCCTCATGAAGATTTTGTATTTATATCAGGGTTTTGTTAGTTTGGGTTCTCTTTTAGTTGTAGTTCCTGCTCCTTTTGTACTCTTCCATTCTTGTTGTCGTTTAGCTACACTTAAGCAAAGCTTTATTGCTTTTTTTCCATGTATTTTTTAGTGGTTTACTATTACAGATCTGCAGTACTGTAACTAATCTTCCTGTTTTCATTACTTCTTGCTACAGGTTAACCCCCCCCCCCCCCCCCCCAAAAAAAGCAGTTCCACGTCCATTAGATCAGACTCAACAGTTTCCTCTTCATCAAAACATGTAGTTTCTTCTTCATTTGTCATAAATATGGGCTTTTAGAAAAATAAACAATCTCTTTTTTGTGAAGGTTTCTTTTTTTTACATCCGATAAAAAATTAAATGTTTAGATGATGTTGTTTAATTCAAGCATTGAACAAGAAAAAAGTTAGTATCTTAAAAAAAATCTATTATCTACTTGTCTGGGAAGTGTCATGTAGCGTTTAAGGTCTAGAACGTTTATATTTAGCAGAACCAAAACCAAAAGGGGCTCTTTAGTTTCTAAATATGATTAACTCCCTGTTTTAGATTAAAGCTTAAAGCCAAAATTCAACTGAACATTTTGAAACTAATGTTCACAGACACTCATCATCCAACCTGATTTTCATATTTTCCTTAAAAAACGTTAAAAAATCATTCGGCATTTTCCTCCCACTTTACAATTACGTGTTTTTGTCGGCTTCTTAGATATGATGCAATACGTATGACTACGATCTTATGAAAAACTACATAACTAAGATGCATGTCAGCTCAAGACAAAGTTAAAATGTTAAACAGATAATAATAATTTTTATTTAGATTTTATGTCTGTGTTTCTTGACTCAATCTGTGAAATGTTTAATCTGAATACTGGTAGCTTTATGGTAATGGAAAAGTAAATTTGCTTTCCGAATATATTCCTCTCACTGTTTTCATCAAGTGTGCACTTTGGACTTTGTGATAAAGATAATCAACCCTGAGGACGTATCAGTTTCTGCAGTTAATGTTCCACCTTTTACAAGGCTAATCATTTCTCTACGGACTGATGCTGCACATGTGTTGGATGTGATGATATTATCTGTATTCTCTCCTGTGTTCACATAAAATCCCCTAAAAACAATAAATAATGAGGTAAAATGTTGAACAGTTTTTTGTTTTTAGTCAATTCTTACTCATGTGACAATGCAGAAAAAAACCGATGATGAAAACAAACCAAAGCGCCTTTAAACTCCGGTGAAGTTAGACCAGATAAGAGAGAGACAATAGAGCTGCAAGGATGGCGGTAAATGCAACTGCATGTAAAATAAAAAACACATCCCCAGGACAGAAAGCAACATAATTACATGAAGAGAAAGACATAGAGACGATTAACAGTGTAAATATACTCTCCTCCAGTCCAGAACATACTCATTAAATAGAAACCACTCCCTCACAGTACAACTAAGTCACTCTGTGATCACAAGGCTGACATATGGCAGCTCACTAATTTATACTACCCCACCCAGGGGCAACTAGCCGCTCCCATGACCCAGCTTAGAGTAAAGTGTGGGTCCAAGAAGGGGGGGGGGGCATCCGAGTTTTATAATTTTTTCTTTAAAGTTAATTTAGAAAAAAATCCAGCAGAATGTAGTTTGAGCTGAAAACAGTAAATCAGAGCCAATGAAAGTCTCAGGGTTGAAGAGTAGAATGAGAACAAGGATACAGATTCACGTATGGAAGGTTTGATAGACGGATGAGTTACAGTAGGGTTAGATGGAGAGATGGATGGATGGATGGAAGCTGTGATGGACAGATGAATGGATGGATGAATGGATGCATGGGTGGATGGATGTTTGATTGGTTTGACAGAAAGACATACAAACAAACAGACAGATGCATGGATGGATATATTAGCAGGTGAATGAATGGATAATTGATTTAAAAAATGGATGGATAAATGGTTGGATGGCCAGATGGACGACGGATGAATGGATGAATGGGTGATTGTTTTCGCAGCCAGTTTTATGATAGGTTTGAAACTTTATTTGATGAAATTGAGAAGTATTATTAATATTACAGTCCATTATATACATTCAAGTAATTTTTTTTAGGAAATGTATCCACTTACAATTAATAGAATCAGATTTAAAATAAATATTGCAGAAGATGCATAAAGAAACATTTTTAAAAAATACATTTTGAACTGCAGGAAAATACAGGCTAATGAGTTTCCGCGCTTCAGGAAAATTAATCATCTGAAGTGATTTTTACATTCTGCATTTCGGATTTACTTTGTGTTAAGTATTTCTCCTAGTAGTTAGTCTTGCGTCCTTGTATGTGATTCATTGTTTTTAATTGGTGTTCAGTTAGTTTTATCTTGTTTCTCTCTTGCTATGGTTAGTTTGTCTGTTGTTGTTTATTATTGTTTACATTCTGGTTGTTGCTTTCATTTCTTCCCCTGTTGTTCCCCTGGCTAGTAATCTACTTTTTTCCCTTCCTCCTGTATGTATTATCAGACACAGCCGTTTCCCATTTAGAAATTAGGTTCCTGCATCTCTCCCACCTCTCACCCTCCCTGTATACATATCCGGTTCAGTCAGCCACTCATCAACGGATCATTGTACGTCATCCCTCCGGTGTTCTCGTCTCGCATGATCGCCGTTGTCTCCTCGTCTTCCTGTGTTGAAAATGAGAGTACACGTTTTCTGCTTTAGCAGATCTATTTTCCCTATTTCCTAATCCTCCACATCATCATAAAATACATTGGAAAAACTCAACATTTTTCTTCCTCTACTTCTATCATTCTTGCCCATCACCCCCTTATTGTTTTCTCTCTCTTCCTTCCTTCCTTTCTTGCAGTTTCACTTCAGCTCTTTTGTTTCTCTCTTTGACTCCCGTCCTTTTCCTTCCCCCGCCTTATCTGGGTTGCTGACTGAACTAGTTCATCAAGAGATTGATCTCTGATGCATTCCCATTCAATCCATCTTGTGCCGTGTAGGCAAGATGCAGTTAAAAGGCTTAAATTATGAGAATAGTCCCTCTAAGTCTAACAATCAAAATTTTGCCTAGAGGACGAATCATTTACCTGTTCCATTAATCAATGTTTTGTGACAAATTTAAAACAAAAATGAGGTTCTGTAAATGTATTAGATTGTCTACTCAGTCAATCAAATCAACTACATGTGATAAATATAAACCCATTTCTAGTTTTCACACCATCTTGGTAAGTACAAAGAAACAGGAACAAACAAGAAATACAAGAATGCTAATAACAAACCTCCAGTTTAATACTGCAGGAGAAAAGTACAAATTTTATGAAGAAATGTGTGATCATTTTAGCTAAACTAAATAATGATTCCTGCTCTCTTAGAAGTTTAACCAAAATGACTTATTTTCTTAAAGTAACACTAAAGAAGTTTAAGTTTTAGTCGATTTTGGTCGCCAGTGTGGTAAAAAGCTGTGGTATTTTGCCTTAAGGAAGACTCCATTTCCCATGAGCACCAGCGCATAATGTCGTAAAATCCTGATCTCCTGATTGCCTGCAGGTGGATTGAAGTACATTTCTGTTTCCAGCGGCTGTGTGAAGGATGAATAGCGATGAGGCCATGAATCTAATTGTGGTGAAACAAAGTCATATGAGGATGTTGAAAGTAAGAAACGAGGTAAGTAACGTATACTGCAGTTAGCACATTCGTAGTTGTTTTGTGTGCCAGTGTTCCTGCCACCCTCCTCAAAGTTTCTTATTGCTGGTTAAACCGATATGGGCCACCTCGGGCCATGACAGACGCGTCATCAACGAGATGTAAGTTGATGTATAATCACAAAAGTTATGAAAATATTTTATGAATGTTGAAAACCTACTTAGTGTTGCTTTAAATCATTCGTTCTGACACCTAAAGATGAAGCATTTGGAAGGGAAAACGCTCACAAATTTTACAAAAATTGCCGGTGTAACTTTTGAAACTTCTGGATAAAACGGGAAGCAAGATTATCTACTTTGTGTGTCTAGAGTCAAATTATGGTTCCAACACAGCTGTCATCTGACCAGTTCACTAGAGATGTTCTTGGTGAAGTTATCAGAATCTGGAACCAAGCTGAACCTAAAAACAAATAAAAACTTTGAAGAAGACTCACAGAGTGACACTGATCATTTCAATGAAAACTCAGCAGGAACTTTACCCAAAAATTTGATGGAAGTAGCAAAACACAAAAGACAAATGAAACCTATGGATAATCTTATCCTAATAAGCTTCCTTGATACTTTTACATTTGTCATAAACTTCACTGAGCCTGTGAGAACATACGTTTGGGTCTGGATATGCAAATTGCCCTTCTGGAACAAATTTGTTTGTAATCTGAGACAAAACATTTAATCAATCTTAATCCCAAGAGGGTGATCAGTCTTTGGTTCTGACTCAGATTAGCTTTTAGTCGTTCCGTTATAGCTCACTTCTAGAAATGTGCGGCTATATCATTCTTGTCAGCCATTACTAAATGTAATACAATTTTTTTCCTACTGTATACTTTAAAAAAGAAGGTCAACTGTTTTGAAATTTGAACAATTAAACATGTAATATATTAATAACAATTTTTAATGAACTAATCATGGATTATGTAAGACATTTCTGTCAATCTTTGAATAAGGGAAACTGAGAAACTAACCCAAAAAATTTTATTAGACTTTGTGAGTATAAAACGTAAGTATATTCAAATTCAATTCAAATTCAAAAATACTAAATATAAATATAACATCAAGTCTGTATTGTCCACACTTTTTTACTCATAGTATAGACAGCAAAAACTTTGTTTCTTTTGGTACAAATAAGACTCTTACCTAATAAATATTAATTATATTAACTATTACATTGCAACTACAAGACATTTGTTTTAGTAATAAGAGCGTAGATGTCTGAAATGTCACAAAAAGGCAAAAATATTGGTAAAATATGTGATTATAAACCCAGAAAACGTAGTAACTTATAACTTTTATCTGATAAAAAAAGCAGGAAACCTTCCATTCCTCTAAGTAATTGTTTCCCCCGAAAAAAGTCAAAAGAAAGGAAATGAAAGATGAGCAAATTCATTAAAAGTCTGTTATCCTAAAGGTTGCTATGGAAAATCTAAAAAATATTTTAAAGAAGAAGAAAGAAAGGCAGATATTCTGGATGAGAGCTCAGATCTGGTTTGTTTGTGAACACCACATGCAAAATAAAATAACAACAGAAGAACATGAAGGACTTAAGACTATCAGGTTTTCTTTATTTCCTTTAAGGAAACCTTCCATCATATCACGTTTCTAAGCCATAATCTATGGCAGTGTCAAGGTTTTTTGCAATCTGCTGATTACACTTCAGCTTTTTAAACTCGGAAGCAAGCAGTAAAACCCCATCGAGGGACGAAGCACGACAACGTTATCAAACAACTGAAGGCTAATGGGAACTCAAACTGACTGCTGGCTTCAAGAACTGCTACTCAGCAAAAACAGAAATGAGATGAGCAAGAATGGCTTCAGCATAACAGCAAAACAATAAATAAAAATAAGCATAAAACATTTAGATAAATGCTGCGATAGATAGCTGCAATTACACAAAAATGAACTGGAACTCTCTGGCCAAATGATGCAATGCATACATTTCATTCACTTTCGTTTGATTCTGTTGCTCAGCTATAGACTACTGAGCGTGTTCATGGTCCATGGCTTCCGCTTCACACTGTTAAGCGTTTGCAGAACTGAAGGCATTTAAAATTTTCAACCGAAAGGTCAAAGATTCTCGTTAACATCAGATGCAAAGATGTATCTATTGTGCGCCTATGCTGGAGACATGATATGTACGTATTAGAGTACGGGGGTGGGTGGGGGGTAGTGTAGACGCCTGCATCTTTGTAAAAGGTTGGAACAGCTCGAGGCTGAAAACTAAAGAGACCCAAGTGATGAATTGCACTTTAGGACCGCTTTCCTTTGCACCGCAGCTCATATTGAACCGTGTGGATATGTGGGTGGGAAAAACAGCCGACATGCAAATATGCTCTGCAGTGTGTTTTTTTAAGGTTTAAAAGAGTAGAACTAATGTTAGGACAGTGTTTTACTACATTTAGCGTTGGTTAATGCGTGTTCTCAAACATTAAACACTAGGCACCAATCTCATGAGTCCAGATGATTTTGTTTATAAATGCTTTCTTCAAGGCCAAGTGTTTGCAGTGTGTAGCTGCCCTGCATGTGGACTTTAAGGGTTACAGCCCACATGCACCTTTGTCAAAAACATCCAACCTTAATGGATTTTATTGGAATCTGGTGTTGCTGACCAACAAACAACAGCACATCATTAACATAACATAACATACTTAAAAGACAAGGGATAAAAATGTGATAAGCGTGGCGTTCATTTCTATTTCCTCCTATATACTCTGATGTCTCCGATTTAAATCCAGATGCCAACAACCTCTGCAGAGATCCACATCTGACCCAGCAGCTGTGCCATCAAAAATAAAGGCCTTTAATTAAAATGTTGCACGAACATGCTAGCTGTTAGACATTGAGGTTAACTGAGCTGAAACCGAAGTGGAAGTAGCTGCTTTGGTGAGATGAAACAAAAGTAATGGGACATACATAGAGGGGAACATTTTCTGCAATAGTTACAGAGAATCTACTTAGAGTAAATTAACTTCACTTTCATAGCATTTTACTAATCTGACTACACCAAAGTCTCATTCAGTGGGGTAACTTCGTTCGACAACTTGAGGTTATCTGACAAAAAGCAGCTGGAATTGAGCCTTCAACCTGCCAATTGCTAGATGACTACTGTCCAATCCTAGGATATCCAAGAGTGGTCAAAAGTTGCCATAGACTTGAGACTATGGGGAAGCGTCACCTTGTAGCAGGACAAGCCTAAACATAGAGGTATGGCAATACTTACATAGCTTAGACTAAAACATTTCATCTTTCAGATTTGCCTCATCATTCAATGTAAAAAATGTTGTTATATTTTACACAATGATGTTTACAGGCAGTGTTTGAAAGTGGAAAGCTGTTAAAGACTCACCCCAGTTAGTTTTGGGTCATGGAGGCTGTGAATAATTGCCCGCCAAACCTTTTCAAATATTTATTCTCAAAATAAAAAACAACTGACATCAACATTCCCTTGAACATTATAATTATTCACAGATTTACACGGTTCAAATCTACATTGAAATCAGAATATTGACCTATAAGACTGTCTGTTGGAGGAACCAGTGACTACCTGATCAAGCTGTACATCCATATTGTTTCTCTTCTCCATTGCTCTTCTGTTTTAGCCTCACATTACATCTAAATTTCACTGTTTTTTCTGAGTCACAAACATTACATCGCTTAAGTTCTAACCAGCGTCCCCACAGCATGCTGCTGCCACCTCCATGTTTAAAAAAAGGGATTGGTGTGTTTTGCCACAATAATCTCTATGTTCTCCAGAGAGTTAAATTAAACATTATTCTTTTATCTAAAGGAGCAAACACAGTCATTTTTGGAGATGTCATTCCCACACGCAATCTCTTTTACTTCCTTTTTTTTCTGATGCAGATTCTCAAGCTGTGTTACAAAGTCAAACTGCTGAGGTCAGAAGAAGTTGTGGTGACATGATGAGATTAGTAAACATTCATGTAATGATCGTGATAGGCAGACATCATGAGGCCAACCCTAACCCTAACCCACATGAAGGCGCTCTTTTATTCTCTCATCCAATTAATCATCAGCTTTCCTAAAACTATTACCAATGACTCAATATTCAAATTGTTCAAAGTAATGCATGTTTGAGAAGATGCCTTTAATGCTAGGCAAGCCTTTGTGCACAGTCTGACCCAGAGCTTCTTAACCACTCTGCAATCAACTTTCATTGTGATCAACAATGACCAGCGCACCATACTGACCGGTGCTTTGAGGATGTTGACTGAACAATTACCATACCTAGACTGAAAAGAACCAACTTGTTGTAGGCGGCTGGTTTGATGTGTTTTACAGGGTCGGCTTGGTTGCTTCTTGCTAGCATGAGTGCGTAGCGAGAGACTGCACAGGTTAGGAAGTCTCATCTTTTTCTTTATTACGACAGATCTGCTTGGAGTCTGTTTGTTCTGTTTCACAGATCACTCAAGTGAAGCACAGCTTCAGTGGCACGGCGAGTGGGAGGCAGCTTCATGAATAATCAAGAGCCAACAAAGCTTCATGAGGTCGGAGATAAAGCAGAATGAGAACATTACACATGCACTGTTTCAGCTGTCTTCTAGAGTGCAGGCAAGAGGCAACAGAAAGGGACTCCATTACTCCTTACTCATCAAAGGGAATGCCACACATTTCAGTAATAAGAGCATTTCAGTCTTGGTTCATTACTGGTATTGCTTGATGTTCTTAATTTCTATGTTGTTTTTCTTTACTAAAATATTGAAGTGAAAATAATTGGAAATGTAGGAAGTGAAAGTCAACTGGTGACAGTTTCAGTTTTTTTTCCTGTAAACTATTAAGGTCATAAAGTTGCTGGTTGCGCTGAGTTGAGCAACATTATTCATGCCTTTTGGGAGAAACCTCAACCAACTTTCTTCTGCATCTATATTAACTCTAAAATGGGACATTTTTTCAGGCTGCCTGGTAAATTTAATGTTAGATTAGACTGAACCTTTCTTATTTTAGGTGAGCAGTATTTTTGTCAGTGCTAAATGCCAAAATAATGAAATATGTGTTTTGTGTGCTTACTTAAAATTCAGAGGTTTGCCATGACTAAGACTGAAATGCCTTAATCAATTTCGGAAAGCCCAAATTTTAATGGTAATGTCTTCTTTCTTGTGTAACACAGTCTGAAAAATTAAACCAAAGCAAAATGTCTAGAAGAGAACCTTGTGCACTGGATAAAACCTCTATATGCCTCAAGGATACCATCTTGAGAGATTCTAGTAAAACATTGATGTTTCTTCTTCTTTGTACTACCTAAATGTTCCAGACTATCAGCCACATTTTAACATCTGATAATCTAAACTAATCTAAAGAAAGTTGGTCCTGTGTGAAAATGTAATTGCCATCCTTGTTAAATAATGATTTAACTATGAAACCACAATTTGTTGTTCAATATGAACAACCACACCCATTCCTGAATACTGATGGATCTGCAGAATCAACGAATTAATCTGCTTGACATAAAGATAGCTAAATAAACTTGAAAAAGCTGCACATCATGCACTGATCTTTTGAGATTTAAGACCTGATTATGAATAAAGTCATTGACATCAGTCTGTCTGGAAGTAATTATATTCCTAATGCTTTGGGAATCCATTGATCTGCAGCGAGGATCATTATTCATGAATGAAGAAAAAAATGGACCAGTGTAGAACCTTCCTAAAGGTGGATAACCAATCAATGGCCCGTTTAGAAGGTCAACACAACACCCAGAACATCTATCAATGTTTCACAAAACCAACAACATCATTAAGAGCCATACATCCTAGTGGTAAGGTGTTGGGTTAAGGATATTTTGCTTCTTTCGGACCTGGACAGGCACAGCTTATGGAACAACGAGTCATGTCTTCAGCGGAAAATCAAGAAGAGTAATTCACGTGGATTAAGCAGGGATTCAAAGCACAAAATCGAGTCTGCCGCTGACTGTCTCTGATAACACTGAATAAAATTTTTGGGAGTTTTTTGCTCAATGTTCAAACTTTGGCCTGATTTTAAAAAGGCTGTTTATGTTTAAAATCAAACCAATGTGACCAAATGAAACAGATCTGCAAATAAAAGTGACCAAATCATGTTTTGATGTAGGGACAAGTTGTTTGTGAAGATATTTTAAATGAATGTTTTCTCTCAAAGTTTTTCTCCCCATATAAGCTACACCTGGTCTGGTACTCTGTTAGCTGAGATACCTTCATAAAGGAGAACATCAGCTGAAATGGTGCGGCCGACAAATCAACACTCTCCCAATCTTCCTATTAACCTTTACCTTTAACACAGAAACTAAACTTACAAATGTACTTACAAATGTTGCACAACAACTCCGTAGACATCAGGTCCACAGTGTCAGGTTGACTCCTTTCAGTGCTGTTTTCAGGTTGTCCACAGGGGGTCGCTAGAGCCTTCTCTGCTGGAGCACCTTTCCACCTGCGCACCTGCCAGGTGGAATCCATTTTCGCTTACGAGCTGGAGCAGTATATTAGGAGGATCATCTCATCAACTCCTGAGAATTAGTTGCTCCTGGCAACCTGAAACTCTCAGTGCCAGTTTTCCCGAGTTAATTCTAGTGGTTAAATGTTCTCTAGGGAATTTTCATGTCTCTAGTTCTCTCTAGCCTTTTGTTGATTCCTGACTCCAATCTCTAGTTATTGTTACTTCTCCTGTTTGCTTCTTGGTCCTCCTAGTTTGAGTTTTTTGTTGTTCGCATTTTCATTATTTTGATATTTTGTTTCCCCCCCCCTATGATCCTCATCATCTCCTGTTCCTCCACCCAGGTTCTTACCGTCACCAGTGATCAAAACTTTACAAGAATCCCACAGTCTCCATATTCATCTGGTTTCACCGCTCCACTGCCTCAGCTCGGTCTGCCCGCTCCAGCACTCCCCATCTGCTGCGCTCTTCCCCTAGACAACCTTACCATCTAGACACAAGCTGAAAGGACTCACCACTCACTGCTCCCTGGCGTCAACAACCATCCACTGAAAGTAAGAACATTCCAATATTCATCACGCTCCAGCTGCATCACCTCACTTCACTCTGTTTACCTCTCAGTTGTCTCCGGTCTCCCACATCGTCCTTGCTGTTCCTCTGAGTTCCCGTTGAACTGTTGCTGTTCCCGTTGTCTCTCGATTTTCCCCGTGCTTTCTGTCTCTGGATTCCCTCGCCGTGTCCACGGCTTCCAGCATCAAACAATCTACAAACCTCCTCAATAAACTCAAAATTATTTGCGCTCCTGAGAGTCCTCTATTTCATGTGGGTCAGAAGCCTAAATAACCTGACACACAGTTTGTATGCCGATGCTTTCTATCTTCTTTATTGTCTCATCCACCTGCCGTTGTCACATATTGTTTGTGTCTCGTCTGTCGCTATTTAACGCTCCCAATGGGAACCCAAAATGTTGCCAACAAAATGATTTAGAGGTAGCTGCGGCATTTTCTTTTACAACTTCATTAGTCGAAGCCCCACTGACCGCAACTGGTTAGCAATTGCGAAATAGCAGTCCTCTCAATGAGAAATGTTTTGTTTTTATGTTGCAAGACCTCGCACAAGATCTCGTTACACCTCTTATATGTATTGAATGACAAACCTGCTGCATGAAGGAACTTTGTGAATATAGTATATTGGTGCAATTTAAACAACAACCCGCTGTAATTGTGATGTAAATCTGCAACTTTTAACTTTATTATACATTTCTGAGACACTGTAGTACACAGTGATACAGAAACAGTCCTGAATACAACTGTGCATTATTGGTAGTTGCAGGCAATGGAGGTATTACAAAAAGCAGAAAAGACATAGCCTGGTTTATAAGTGGATTCTTTCGCCTTGCCAGGCTATTTTCTGCCAAGTTGTGCTAAACACAAGGGATAGTTTAGAGTATTCACACTCAGAGAATCATGGAAGGAGCTACTTGAGAGCTCACACTTTGACCATCATTGCACTAAATATATAGGCTATTGAATGAAAGTATGTCATTTCTGTTTTATTTCCTGTTTGAAAGAATTATTACACAACAATTTTTATGAGAAGTCATACCTAAGACAATTGGTCTCCTAAACATACTCAGTGTCACACAATTTCTGCCTCAGTTAAAATGCAACCAGTATTTTAGAGTTTGACGACACTCCGTAAAAAATATATATATTATAAATATTTAATGGAAGGCAGTAATTATCCTCCAGGCTGGAGCTCCCTTGAAATATCCCACCAAACTATTTTACTGTCATTATTTCAACTTACGCTACAGAAGTAAGACAGAGGGGGTTGCTTATTGTCTCATTGCCACCAAAACTTAAAAATTAGCTTTCTCAACCGGACATCAGGATTAATCAAGGGGTTGCATCTGTTATATAGCATCCATCAATGATAACAACAAGGGTGTGGTGGATTTTTAACTCACACTTTTTTGTTTTTGTTGGAGTTATGTGGCAATTGAATATGTCTCAGCGTTTCTCTTGAAGTTTATAGTGCTTTTTTTTTAAATACTCAAGTACTAAACAAAAATATATGCTTCAGATGTTTGATATTGTGTCCCATTTAGAATGTCCCTAAGACCTGCTTCATGTTAATACTCAAAAGAAAATCCCTAATATTTGTAAGAGGTGTCAAAAATAACATACTAATATTTTGATCTATTTAGTGAGCAAGTTCAACACGCATCAGCAAAACTTGAGCTGAGAAGATCACATTTTGTAGTGAAGAGGAATTAAGATGAAATGTAATATTAAAAAAAAAAAAAAAAAAAAAAAAAAAAAAAAAAAAAAAAAAAAAAAAAAAAAAAAAAAAATATATATATATATATATATATATATATATATATATATATATATATATAGTTTTTTTACAAATAAGCGTAGTTTTGCTCTCTTATTAAATTATGAACACCAACAACACACCTAGTCGCCATATTTGCCCTTTTACAGGTACATGTATAAAGTTTGTTGAATGGTAATCATTTATATTCATGTTTCTTTCAGGTATTCATGTTTCTTTTAATACTAGAAGTGTGTGCATATAACAGGAGCTATAAATTTTCTGACAAGGTCTGTTTATTCTCTCTCTGGAAGCTGGATGAAGGTAACATGGGAAATAGACTATCAGTCGAATCCCAGCAGTTAAAACTTTCAGTTAAAGGATGTGATACCAGGAAGCGAAACTTCACTTCCTTTTTTCTTTGTGCAGATTGGTCAAGGCCGGCGAGGTGCGGGAATAACGGTTTCTGAAACAGTTTGTGTAAATCAAATGTGAATGTTTTTCTGACTCTGTATACTCCCTAATTTTTAATAAAACAGTCTGATGCGAGGGATAGAGCTAAGACCTGAGGGAACCATTGCACAGGCGGTCTCAGCTCTCTCTCCTGCAGGAGGACTCAGATGATCCATAAGAAGTGTGGACATTGAGTTATTATTGAACATTGCGAGAACCTGAATATGCTGCCCTGAGATCAACCAATCTGGGGAAGTCAAGGAGGACTTCAACAAGTTGTACTAAAAACAACTTGTTTGCTAAATCTGCTCTAAAAACCAGAAACAGACTTCATAACCTGCTTCATAACATTTAAAGAAATGTTACTTTTTAACTTTACCTTTTATTAGCTGAAAGTGCTAGCTAATACAGTTTAGCATTTCTAGCTACAAGTATCTAGCAGTGCTAGCTAAAAGTAGATGGCAATGTTAGCAGTGTCTAGCCATGCTAGCTAATAGTATCTACACCGATTCCCGCATTGTTTTTAAATTTAATTTCTGTAAGTTCTCTCAGAGCTACATTGGTGACCAGATACAAAGTTTAAATCAATAGTTAAATAAAAAATATAAAATGTATCTTAATTTGTAGAAAAATACAAAATCTTTTTCTGATCGCTAACGTAAATCTTAAGAGACACGCACTCTGTTGTTTTTGCTAAGTAAAAGTGCTTCTACACATTCTGCACATTTTATTAAACACAATTTTATAAAATATTTCCATAATTTTTGGGATTATACGTCGATTTACAGCTCGTTGAACCTCTGTCAAGCGTTTTCTTTACAAACTTCTTTTAGCAAATAGGGCTAGCATGTATGGTCAGTCGTTGAAATTTAGTTTTTTGATTTGTTTTTGCTTTCCTTTAGAAATGTGCTATGGTATAGTATTAATGCACAATAATAAATAAAAAGGAAGTATTGGAGAATTGGTTTTTGCAATTATTTTACAGTTTGTCCTTCTCTAGTAGCACAGCAGCTCTGCTAGGATAATGGTATAATGTTATATACATTATACATAATGTTATATACATTATACATAATGTTATATACATTATACATAATGTTATATACATTATACCAGCATACATATATGCTGGTATAATGTTATATAATGTTATATGCTGGTATAATATTGAGTTCACCTTGTCATGTCCTCACTTAATTTGCTGATATTTTCGAGGTCAAAATCTCTAATAGATCCCAGAACCTCTCAGTATTGAAAACATGTGTAAACGTTTTACTTTAGCCCTCTAAATAACCCTAACCTTTTAATTACAAAGCTAACAGAAGGGGTGTAAATCACAGGCTTGAGTTTACTGCAGTCTGTTCTCTTAACTTCACTAAACCAGACTGAAGTTCCTACTCCTATGAGCAAATGCTTAACATTTGCTAAATTTAAAGTGACTTCCTTGTTTTTTTGCAACAATAAATTACATTATGCTTTCATTCAGTGCGGGGAACCTTGTAAAAAATGCTGAAACATCACCATATTTATGACGGCACAACACGCTTGTCAATCAAATGTAACTGCCTTTTGTTTCAGCAGCATAAGAAGACGGACTGCCTTCGGAAAAAATAAATGCTCAGCCTCGGCTGCCTCCACATTTCCCGCTGTAATGTACACAGTTTTATCGCCAGTTAAGCCAGTCTGCCTTTAAAAAATACATGAATAATGTAGCTTAGACATAGCATGCATTTCATGCACGTGATCTCACCCCTTACAAGGCTGTCATCTCTAATAAAGATGTGCATGCTGGATGTTTGAAATCAAACCTGAGATCTTCATTTACTTTATACTTAAATAATCTATCTCTGTATTACATGACCACTTGAGGGCACACATAAAACATTGAAAATTACCTTGCCAAATTAGCTTTAAATTCTAAAAAAACAACTCCACCATCCTGATACATCTGAACTCTCTGACTATTACACCCTTGATCCCAATATACACGTGCTCAAATTCAGAACAAAAGCCCATACAAACCATGATAATTGTTTGAAAGACGTGAAACGACAAGCTCAGCATGCACTAGGGTCAAGAAAGTAGATCTAAGAATACCATAAAAAGGAATCCAGTGATTCCAGTTTAACAGACCACAAGTGACGCAGTTCATACCCTAAATTCGAACGAAACAAAATCAGGTTGATAACATCAGGAGGGAAAATACTTTTCAAAAGTTCGAGCAGATTAAAAGGAACACTTTGTTTCTTCTCTTGAAATAATGTAACACACAAAAAAAATCTCATTTGGAACAGTGAGTTCCTCATTAGTGAGTTAGATATTATATGAACTGCTATTCACAGAGCCCTGAAACCTAGCCTTACTCCCTCTGTGATCATAACTCATACATTGATGATGTAAGTAGGCTGCCATCTGTATATTCAGACATATTTAACTGACGTGTACGTTTAGCAGGAAAGCATTTAACATGAACGTGCATGTAGCCGTTTTCTCCCTGCATATGTAAAGATTCAGGAACAGTTTGAGAATTTCAGACAGTGTGAATTGGCCTGCAGAGTAAAAGACCACTTTTCATGCTGAGACAGAGCGCTGATGAACTGTGGCGAAAAATAATGTAAAATTGTGCCCGTCGACGTGCTCATCGCTCACACCGATTCCAGCAGTCTTTGCCTTCACCCCTCACCCCATTTTCTCCATCCTACCAGCACTTATAACCCTCAGATCCTGCTTCTATGCTTCTGGGCCATTCATCTCTGAGCTCCTCGTCTCATCTCGATGGAGACTCTCCCTCTTCTGCTCTCCTGAAGAAGTGCAGCAAGGAAGAACAGCTCTTATCGATTAAAAAGACATGAATCTGATTTACAGGTTAGGGTTTTTTGATCGTTGTACCACAGAGATACGATGCAGAGCGCTCTGGTGAACCATAACAATGAATCTATCCACTCAGTCCCTTCATTCGTTTATCTTCTCCCATTTATTCATCCTGGAATGGATCAGCATCTGAAGCAGAACCTATAGCCCTCCAGAGCTATAGGTCACATCTACGTAGTCTGCAGGTTAAAGTTTTAGATTTATTATAACCTGATTCACAGGTCTGCAGTGTTTTTAATAAGAAAATGTATTATGATGACAGTAATTAGGTAACAAACTGTGATCCCTTAACCACCTTGCATGACACCTGGTACTATGTGCTACTGTAGATATGGAGACCAATTCAGTTAATTACAATGATATGGATGCAAACTAAATCAATTCAAATAGAATTGTGTTTAAAGCCTTTTTATGGTTAAATATGATGATTCCTGCTTACAGATAATTAAAACACAAAAATAAAGATGAGAATATAACAGCTAAGACCAATACTATTTTTTTAAAATACAGAGATATGGATTTAAATGTTTTAGTGTCGGCTAAAGAAACTCTTAGTCTAAAATGACTGTATGTTCTAATAGATTGAATACGACTGTATGGCGTCAGTGTTTTGTGAAACATCTCTTATTTGGTCTTATCCGTTCAAACTATTAGAAGAAATTAGGATGCAATTTTGCAACTTAGGTTGCGCTGCTATTGTTATCATTTTGTATTTTTTTCTAAAAAAATACATCCTCATAAACTGTATTGTTTGATAAGCCACTTAGGGTGTGCAGAGCTTTGAATTCTGACTCCCGGGCAAATTGGCAATGATGTCCACTGCTCCTTTTCTAGCTTCTTGCATTGACGATCTGCGCTGCAATGCTAACGCTGGTGTGCATCTGAACTGGAAGGAGTCCTTTCTTAAATGTTTTGAACTCTAAATGATTTCAATGAGAATCATGGAGCTTAAAATACAGCAGACAAACAAAAACGCTTGTCAAACATTTTTCCCTCAGTTTGGGTTGCTCATGCTTTGACAGAGATCGTTTAAACAGATTAGGTAAATGTGTTTGTTTTTCAGCGCCTAGTTTCAACTAAACTTCTTAATTTTCTGGAAGCAGCAGGAGTGAGTTTACTTGTTCCACATACACAGTTTTTAAGGCTTCATCTTTGTGCAATACTCATTTAGTAGAGTCAGTTTTTCCGTTTTTGTACAAGTGAGGTTAGGCTGAATTTTTGATAATAAACTACCTAATAAATCTGCAGCTGTTACTGTAAATTTAATTTACCATGACAAGCATCCACCACTAGGGGAGTAGAAGTCCTAAAAGTAAAGGTGTTTTTTTCCCCCGCTTACCTTTCAAAGCAGTCATAAATAGGAATAATAACTGAATGGACTATATTATACATCAATAATATCATATCTATCTATAGATAGTTTATATCTATAATAAATCACCAAAAGATATAGAATGTGTAGTGTAAAAATGTTTTCTTTTAAATAAAAATGTATAATCAATATCATCTATCATATCAATAGTATAAATATGTATACACATACAGATCATTTCATAAAGATCAATAATCAATTCTTTTGTTTATCTTTTTATGGTGTATCTGTAAATAAGCTGTGGGTTTCAGTAGGCAGCCAATAACTGCAGAAGGATTGAAAGGCTGTGAGACGAACCTATAAACAGTTGTTGTTTGATAATTATGAGTGCATAAACAACAAGTTGTGTCTCCAGCTTCTCTGTATGGAAATTTGTTTCATTCAAAATTAAATAAATACATATTTCATGAATTAATATACCCATGTCATAAAATTAAATAAATAAATATTTCATGAAATAAATTAATATCCCCACGTAATAAAATTAAATAAATAAATATGTCATGAAATAAATAAATATCCCCATGAAATAAAATTACCTAAATTATCTAAAGAAGAGAAAAAAATGATTTTATTTATTTTAATTTTTCCACAATGTTTATTTATTAATTTCACAATGAAGGATTTTATTTGTTTATTTATTTATGTATTTATCTTCATAACGGAGTTTTATTTTATTTCGTCACCTTTTATTTTGTAATTACGCTTTACTATTTCAGCGGCTTTTATTTCAAAACCCCCTTTCTCATTAAAAGCTGTATTTATTTCATGTTCGTATATTCAAATGAGGGGGCGGAGTCATATCTGTGGGGCGGAGTCGTGCTTGTGGGCGGAGTCGTGCATGTGGGCGGAGTCATGCATATGGGCGGGGTCGTACATGTGGGCGGAGTCCTAAGTGTGGGTGGATTCTTATCTGTGGGGCGGCGCTGCTCCAAACTTCAAAGTACAGCGACCAGCGACATGTCTATGACAGCGAAACAAAATATCGAGCTGGACAAGAAAATAATTGAGGCCATTTTTGGGCGTCCATTTATTCAGTTTGCTGAAACATATCAGAGTTGTTGAGAGACGCTGCTAACAGTCTTGACAGCATGGTAGAGCGGCGGACACCTGGTCCAAGTGCTTGATCTCTCTATAGCAGTTCAACACATCGTCTTAGATGTCTACATCTTGAAGAGCACTTATTCACCCGAGCATTGCGGGAAAACTTTCAATACGGCCTGAAATAGTATCGGACATCAATTCATTTTGCTCAATTTCAATAGCAAACGTTAACATTTCATCTTGGAGTTCTCCAACATCGTCCATTTTTCCCGCTAAACAAATCATTCTGAGCACGCGCGGCGAAATCCTTTGCTCTGATTGGTCATAAAGCAGGTGCACTCCGCCAATCCTGACCAGCGCCGCCCCACAGAGAAGACTCCGCCCCCTCATTTGAATATACGACCATGAAATAAAAACAGCTTTAAATGATTTAAAAGCTGCTGAAATAGTAAAGCATAATTACAAAATAAAAGTGTCACTAAACAAAATAAAACTCCATTATGAAATACATAAATAAATAAAATCCTTCATTGTGAAATAAATGAATAAATATTGTGGAAAAATTAAAATGAATAAAATAATAAAATAAAAAAATCTTGTCCGGAATAAAATTTTATTTCATAAAATATTTATTTACTTAATTTTGAATGAAAGGGCTTTCCATATCTCTGCTCTAAGTCTCACACAGTCTCCTCTCCCCTAAAGACAGTGAACAGCCACTGATTGGCCCCATTTCTGTTCACATCAACTGTCTGTTTCTCTAGTTTTCTGCATCCGCCGCCTTGTTGTTCTGCAGAGAGACAGATAAAAAAGATAAATAAATAAAAATAAAGAGAAAAGGAAGGATGCTGCTTTTCTGAGGGAGGAGAGAGAGAGAGAGAGAGAGAGAGAGAGTCAGATTGGGGAGGGATCCTGAACTGCTCAGGCTTCAGAGGAGGAGAGATGTCTATTCAGCTGCTGGATGGAGGAAAGGATGAACACACAGAGAGTGAATCAATGAACCGAAGCTTTCCTGCTGCACAGAAACCGGTGAGTAAAAAACAAACAACGACGTTTCTCTTTATATGCGATTAAGGCGATATTTGGTCCCACCTGAGGTGTGCGTAAACGAGGAGGGAGAGCCCACGGGAAGAGGAGACTGCGTGATAAACGGTAGAGCTGTCCAGCCTGGGCTGCGCGCTTTCTGTTCACCTCTCCTCTCCCGCAGGTGAAGGTGCGGCTCCGCAGATTCTAGCGCGAGGAGACGCCTTTATTATTACTGCTCCAATTACGCGCTGCTGGTTCTGGTTCCTGCGTAAGGCGATTTCCCCCTTTTTTGATCCCGCACACTAGGGGCTGAATGAACTCCTGTTAGGATCTCATCGACTCTGGCTGATTTGCTTTGGGGTTTTTCCTCTTTAAATCTGGATTAATAATGATCTTTGTGATGTTCAAATCTCCAACGTCCTTTACTGGAATGTTTATCATACAGAGAAGACACAAATGAGTACATCATTGTTAGTTTAAATCAAAATCGTGTTTTTGTTCCTACACATCGAAATCTGTGGTGTTAATTTGTTGTTTTTGTGCCAAAACCACAAATTTCAATCTTATATATTGGGATATATGTGACAGGTCGATGCAAACCAGTTCACAATTGTGATTGAAATGAATACATCACTGTTTTCCTTGTTTGTTTCAAACCCTCCTCTATGCTTTATTGAACTTCAGGTCTATTGGGTTATGTAAGGAACAAGTGTTTTTCCTCATACGTCTTTACAAAACAGCTACAGATCAGTGATGTTGGATCAAAAAGGATCATAATTTTACAACTGATTTTTGGTTAGATTAGGATTAGGTCTGGATTTTTGCACCAACTACTAACTAAAATTAGCTTAAAGCGAATAAAAGATAACAAAATGTAACTAAAATGTATATGTATTTTCAGATTTTAGAATAAAATTAATGTCATTTTTCTGTAAATACAAAAATTGATAAAACATATGTAGCATAGTTAAAGTTAGGGTGGTTCCGATATGATATGATATTGATATCAGATATTTCTCCGATGTTAGCCGAAGAAAAAATACCGGATTATATCGTCCTACATCCAGTGGCGATTTTAGCCGTTTTAGGGATGCTTTAGCACCCCCTAGCATCCTCATCTGGAACATTATGCTAAGAGACACGAAGCTGAAGTTGGTTTCCGATTATAGCTTCCTATTCAGGTAATAGATAAAGGGCAATTCCACCTGTTTTTTCCACTATCTTCAGTATTCTTTATCTACTCCAGTTAAACTACAACACCCAGACTTTTCAAATCTGGACTAGATCATACTGCTCTAACAAGAGAAAATTAAAAACCAAGTTTTTGATTTGTGAAACTTCGACAAAGGGCAATTTCAGTACTTTATTTGGGTCCACATGAAAAACAAAATCTTCCTTCTCTGAAACTTCTCTGAAAAGATCTAATTGTAGTTATCAAACAGGAGAGTACGCTTAGTTAATCATGGAAAGAGGTTCAAAAAGTGTATTTCTAAGGAAACTCAGCAGATCGACTGTTGAGGCTAAGTCAGGATCTCGAGAAAGTAAGTTCGGCATTGATCTTTTTTTCCTCCATATCCCCTTAGGGGCTTTATAGATTTATGTAGGCCTACATGTGAAATTTAAAATTTGACCCCCTTTGTGCTAAGTTTTTGAAACACTGACCCGTTATGTCTACTATGTCATAGATGGACACACGCTCTTTTTTTTAAGAGACTAGGCACACAGCCACATTCAAGTAAGGGAATATAAAACAATCCCACTAGCAGCCTAGTAGCTACTCAATATTATATCCCTATGGGATATAAGAGGATCTCTGCAATTTATTAGAAAGCAGTTGTAGTATATTTAAAAGAGAAGTAGATACATAAGTTTCTCTAGCATTTTTTTATTATTTTGGTAAATACACTGTACTCAACAAATATGTTATTCTATAAAGACTTTCCAAGTTTTTGTAGTTATAGTTGATTTAGTCTATAGAGTAATCCCTGGACTGCATATTAATATATTATATTTAGTATTTTCTGGCAGCCTTTATTTATTTTATTTTTTTGCTTTATACATTATTAAAACTGTTTGTAATTTCACTATTTGTCCCAAAACTCAATTAAAAAAACAAACAAACAAACAAAAAATACTAACAAAAGGTGAATTGAACTCAAATAGTCACCATGGTGCACCGTGGATTCTGGCTTTGGCTGTCCAAAAAGTCAAAAATGCAGTCCTTTGTTGCTTTATTCCACAGTTGAGGCAAAGCAAGTTATAAGCTGATAGACTGACTGAGGACTGACTGATTGGCTAAACTGTTAAAAAAACCTTATCATCACCCACCTGCATAAGGAACTGCCTAAAACCGACCTATTTATACTGTGACACACCTACGTCCCAAACTGAAATTAATTAACTAATTAAGTGAAATACTAACCAAAGAACGTATTTTTAATAACAAATTAAACCAAAATTCTAATGATAAATCAACTAGAAAATAAGCACAAAAAAAAAATGAACTTAATAATCTAAATTCTAAGATTTAACTTAAAATAGAGAAATAGCTCCTACACACTATGTAAATAAGTTTTAACAGGTTTGGTTAAATAATCGGTGAGTATTATCCTGGTACTTAGCCTTGTTAATTACTGTTGTTGCTCTTTCTTGAAGTTTGATTAGTGTCTGTTGTGCTGTTTTGTCATTATTTACCCAAACCTCTCTGGAGTCACTTAAATAAAGTCAGGCTGAAGAACATCAGAGAATGATGAGCAGTGACATTTAGAAAATTGCGTCAACGAATATCTTCTCTTGGGCCTGTCCTGGTGGAGACTGCAGAGGGCTAAGCACCCCTAAAGGTCAAATCCTAGAATCGCCCCTGCCTACATCTAATATCTCAACACAACCAAGTCCGTTTCAGGCGTTCAGTCCGTGCCACCATTGCAAAAATGACCTTTATTATATCAGTTAGTTTTTTAAAACGACTTTAAAAGCTTGTTTCAGATGTTTATATAAAGACTTTGCTTAAAACGTGCAAAAAAACGTTATTATTGTTTCATCTCTGGAGCTACAGACTTTCGGACAAGGACGTTCTAATCTATAGTTATCCTTTAATAAGCCATTTGATTGTAGATCTGACTTTATGATTGTTGTTATTCTCCTGAAGAACAGATTCGTTCCTGGATTACCCTGTGTTTTTTTTTAGCTCCGCCCATCTCAATATAAACTCTTACTCCCCTGTCGCTGCTTAAAAAAACCCACAAAAAAACCCACGCAGCATGACGGTGCCACCACCATGTTTCATTGCATAAAAGGTGTGTTTAAGATAATTTTAAGTTATTTAATTCCACATGTTGGCTGTGTTGATATGTTTATGTAACCGGACTTCTAGCTTTCATTCAAAAATGGTATTTCTTTTGACCTGATTTTCATAAAGATAAGATTTGTTGTAGAAATAGTTGTGTCGGTCATCCCATTTAAGGTGTGCAGTTTTTTTCATTTTGGGTCTTGGTTGCTTCTGTGACTACTCCTCTCCTTTACCAGGATGTCAGTTCAGGTTAATAGCCATAACTTGGTAGGTTTGCGTGTGTGCTACTGACTTTTTATCATTAGGTGATGGATTGAAAAGAAATGTTCAGGGCTCTAAACTTCTCCAAACCCTCATCCCTGGCGTATATACTGGGTTCATTCTCCTTTGTGTTTGCTGTTTTGTTCCCCAACAAATCTCTGATGGTAGCTAGGAGATCTCTGACACTGATTAGCTGTACTGAATTTTACTAAGGAGATGAATGGCACCTATCATCGATGTCTGTCTACTGCGCAACCATGCACTGCTTTGTGTTGGTCGACCATCTCAAAACCCAACAAACAAACATTTACAATGTAGCAAAAATAAACGAAATCTGTTTCCTAAAAAAAGCTAAATGTTTGAGTGGCAACTTAAAACGATCGATGATACGGTATTGTTGAGGTTCTAATGTTTATTACGCAGGAAAACGCCTCAGACAGAATTTAATTTAGGTTAAAAAGAATAAACATTGAAATAAATGTAACGGGTAACATACCCATGGTTAAAATTTTAACAGGTAAACACTTTTTTTAGCCTGCGATTACGTAACTCAGGCGATCGGTCGGACCTGCTTGTCTGATCCTGTGTCCGAGCATCAAGGGTCAAGGGTCAAGGTCTATCTTTGGGATTTTTGCTTTGGTTTTTTTCCATTAGTTCCTGTTTGGCTCTACTACACTATGCGGTTTGGGTGATTTTACATCTCTTGAAACAGCAACTAAGTAGTGAAATACAGTCTTGTTCCCCCTGTATTACATCGTCAACCACCAAGCACAGAAATGTCTGCAGCTTGTCATTGCTGGCATCATTTTTGTAGTTTTTTTTTGGTTTGTAAGTGATTCACTGTCGGGATTCAACCAGCAAAGCCAACGTCTGGCCAATCAGGGACCAGAAGTCATTGCATTATTGGTTTAGTTCTGGTTTCTTAGGATTGTGGCTGAGAATGTATTTAAAAAGGAGAAACCCTTACAGATGGCTGGTGAAAAAGGGGTTCCCCTGCTTTTGAGAGAAGCTAATTTACTGTAACGTTCACTGTCACGACAAACAACACTGAGGTATTTCCGTGGTATTTACTCAACATTTTTGATGGCAGTCCGTGCTAGCTAGGTACTAACATGTTTATTGGGATAATGATGACATGAAGCGGAGATTTTGGACAGCTTTTTTGCAACTCATGGCTCTGTTGTGGTGATGAATCATGAGAGATCCTTCAGCCAAGATGGGAAGATAATGGAAGATCATGTGATGTCAGTTTATGTGCTATGATAATGACAAAGGGAACTTTTTTCAACTATCATAAATTATGAACCCCCTCCAAAATATGTCACCAGTTTAATAATTCAGTGACCCAATCTGTGTTTGGAGAAATGTGGGCTGTTCCCCCATTGCATGTTTGAAATAATAATAATAGCCTCCATCAACTGCAATAATCCTTTTGTTTTTAATTCTGCTGAGCCTCCTGGCCTCATATACAAGGATTTGACCAACCACAGCTGCTAATGTGTGTAATTCCCAGCGCGTTTTTCGTAGAGATTGAAGACTGTGAGTTTAAACAAATACACACTGATAGCCCTGGTTATTTTCTAAGGTCCACTGGGTGCAGAGTCCCATTCATTTTATACATATTTTGTTCCCAGTGCTGGGAATATGAGTTTTATTATACATCCTGTCTGTCACATAGTTGTCCCTCTGCATTTATTTGTTTATTTATTTATTTTTTGCTTACAACTGACTCCCACAGAGTCTGTTTCTGCTTCTGCTTTTGTTCCAGAAATAAACACAAGACTATCTCCTGGCTTCCCTGCTTGTTTGCACTCTCGTTGCCTTCGACTGTATCTTCAGTTAATCCATTAAGTCCTGTAACAACACCTTGGCTTCCCCGCCGCAGAAGCTGGTAACCCACAACCTGCTCCGCTATTCTGGTCCGTGATAATCTGGTTATGTGTTTCGCTGGCTCCGGCCTTCGGTTGTTACTAGCTACTGAGGGCTGTGTCTTGTGAAAGCAACAGGAACATACCTGGCCGTAATCCTCCGCTCTCATCTGCGTGACAGTGTGTGTGTGTGTGTGTGGTGGTGGAGGAACGGCGAGCTGTGGAGATGTGATTGTGTTGTAAATTGTAATGCAAATGAAGCTCGTGCATAAATTATTAGAGAGCAGAAAGGGATAACAAGGAAGACTGAGTAAAATAATTAGCAGAGACGGAAGTTTCCATGCATTAAGGAAGGATTGAAAAACAAGTGAAGATGACAGGGAACAGGTTTGGTCTGTTCGACCTCAACCACAACAGTCTTTCTACCTGGCTCTTTCATACCATACAAAGGTATGATAGTATCTAAGGAGTAGAGGTAGCAAGCTATGTAAATCTTTTATTCTTTATCCAGATACCAAATCACAAATTTCGGGAGTTTTTTCATGAGCGTGCAGAAAAATAGAATGAAACACAAAAAAAAAACAAGGCGATATTTCGTTGTTTGATATATTCAGTAAGACAAAGAAGCGCAAAACTGTGTTATCTTCCTGTTATTATATGTTGTTACCTCAACATTGCTGACGCTTAACGTGCAACATAACATTCATTGGTATTTTTAATTTGAGAGAAAAACTGTGACGGTGCAACATCCAAGTAGTTATAATAATAAGGGACCAGTTCTGTCGGGATGCCGGCCACTCATTGTCTTCTTTCCAGACCGGATATGGGAGCCTTCATTGCTTCATGTGCCTGATATTTTCAGGAGTTGAATGCCTTTAAGATTCCATCTCAACACCACCACCAGGTTAAGGTTTGGACTTTGACTAGACCATTGTAGGACGTCCAGTTCACAGTTATTGAGATTCCCCAAACCTGTAGAGTCTTGCCCTGATCAGGACAGCAGGAAACCCATTGAGCCGTCCAATTGAGGAAGACTTCATTAAGTTGATTAGGGCTTCTAACGCGCTTCATTCCTGCGGTACTTCCTGTTTCCTTCTGTTAATCGGTTTTGGGCAGAACTGCAGCCGACACGGTTTCACAGTTCATACAGTTTAACATTTGCTCTTCCTTTAATAAACAACTTGCACTTGACACTGAGCCCGGTCATTTTTAGTGACTCATGTGGAGCTCCTATAAAGCAATATCAAGGTTGAACTGAGACATTATCCTTAGCATCAGACTTATAAAACACATATTTAAAATGTTTATGGACACATAACATTATTACAGATAAGTAAAAACATTAAAGGCTAAATGCTTGATTAACTTTTGTAAGTAAGGAATCACTATAAATTAAATATTTAAATCTATTCAACAGAGTCTGTTATTATTTTATATATGGAAATAAGCAATAATCTCACCTAATTTTGACACTATTCCTCCTCCTTACCTGAAATTTGTCCATTAACGGCATTAAAAGTAAGAAGTAAAGCCATAGTTTGAGTTTAATAAAAACCAGATGAAGTTTAGGAACATCCATCCATGGGGATAATTTTTTGTCTACATTTACTTCTGACTTCCCAACTAGTGCTAGAACCTAGAAACACCAGTTTAGACCATTTAGCTAAATCGTAAATAAGTATTGGCCAGTAAAACATGTTCAATGCTTCCCCGTTCATTGGGGATGTTTTTCAAATCTCTCATTTATGTTGACATGCACCTGTTTGCATCGAATCCTGCAAACTGTAGCTTTCATAAAGGTGAACACCCTTCATGAATGTCAGTTATTCAGGTGTTATTCAGTAGTGATTGTAGAGATAACGTCGGGCTGTGTAATCGGATGGACAATTGGATTTAAATTACAGATCAAGATGCTGTGTAATAACAAAGTAAAGTATTGATTCAAGCTACCTCTTTCATTACCAAAGTGGTCTGTTTCTTTCTGTTTCTCATGATTCCTATAAAACATAACTCTCCTTCCATTTAAGACGACGAAGCACTTTGTTGTATGCTACTAAAGCCGCCTGTTTTTCCATGCATATCCCCAGAAGGATCATAAAACTTTCATCTCGGGTTTAGAGCTTTCTTATAGACTATCCAACCTTTAAATGCATTCCGTGTCTTTATTTTAAATTCACAAAACCCCCTCTGTCTCTGCTGTTGTGTGACAATGATTAAAAAAGACATTTCCAAATAATTAAAAGTGTGTTATCAATGTTACAGACTGATTAACCTCTTAACTATTAAACACAGAGAAATACAGAGGTTTTTATTTGTCATGATCATGCAGCCGTTTTGCTGTTGTGTCTTAGATGCTATATTAGGTTCTTTGCTACAACTTGTGTCTCTGTTAAAAAATGCCTATAAAAGCTTGATAAAGCAGTGGAAAGTGTGGAAGCTGAAACATTGCACAAAGTTCCTTCTTAAACTCTTATAGAAAGCCACAGTCCCTGACAAAAAATCAATTATTACTCTCCCTGCACTATAGCCGTCTATAAAGATGAGGAGTGCTAACCTTTTAAAACCTTTATTTCTCTCGAGGGGCTAAGCAGGTCGGCTTGGGCGCCTGGAATATTTCATTCCTCTCCTTTTCTAGTCACATCGTCTCAGTAGTTTATTCGTCAAATTTGTTTCCAAAAAGTCAGACTTGTTTGCCGTGTTGATCTTCAAGTAGAGAGCAGCTCATGGTGAAATAGCTTAGTTGCCTGAAGCTCTCAATTTTATCATTTGCAGTTTAGCACTCACCAGTAGCTTATTCTGGGGTATAATAATCTTGTGCGACTGTATATAAACACTTAGCGGTTCATTTTCAAACTCGGGTTCCTTGAGTTGCCGTTCCTTTTCAAGGGTGCTCAAGTCAAAGGATAGATGGATGGATGGATGGATGGATGGATAGAAGGATGGATGGAAGGTAGAGCAATGCATGTATGGATGGATGGATGAATGGATGGCTGGCTGGATTGATGGATGGATGGATGGATGGATGGATGGCTGGGTGGATTGATGGATGAATGGATAGATGGATAGAAGGATGGATGGATGGATGGATGGATAGAAGGATGGATGGATGGATGGATAAATGGTAAAGGGATGGAAGGTAGAGCAATACATGCATGCATGAATGGATGGATGGATGGATGGATGGATGGAAAAGGGATGGAAGGTAGAGCAATACATGCATGGATGGATGGATGAATGGATGACTGGGTGGGTGGATTGATGGATGGATGGATGGATGGATGGAAAAGGGATGGAAGGTAGAGCAATACATGCATGGATGGCTGGGTGGATTGATTGATTGATTGATGGATGGATGGTAGAGCGATACATGCATGGATAGACGGATGGATGGATGGATAGAAAAGGGATGGAAGGTAGAGCAATACATGCATGGATTGATGGATGAATGGATGGCTGGATGGATGGATGGATGGATGGAAAAGGGATGGAAGGTATAGCAATACATGCATGGATGGCTGGGTGGATTGATTGATGGATGGATGGATGGATGGATGGATGGATGGATGGAAAATGGATGGAAGGTAGAGCAATACATGCATGGATGTTTGGATGAATGGATGGATGGATGGATGGATGGATGGAAAAGGGATGGAAGGTAGAGCAATACATGCATGGATGGCTGGGTGGATTGATTGATTGATGGATGGATGGTAGAGCAATACATGTATGGATGGATGGATGGATGGATGGATGGATGGATAGAAGGATAAATGGATATAAGGATGGATAAATGAATGGATGGATGGATAGAAGGATTATTGGATGAATGGATGGATGGATGGATGAATGGATATAAGGATGGATGGAAAAGGGATGGATGGTAGAGCGACACATGCATGGATGGATTGATGGATGGATGGATAGAAGGATGAATGGATATATGAATGGATGGATGGATGGATGGATGGATAAAAGGATGAATGGATATGAGGATGGATGGAAAAGGGATGGATGGTAGAGCAACAGATGGATGGATGGATGGATGGAAAAGGGATGGATGGTAGAGCAATAAATGCATGAATGTATGGATGAATGGATGGATTAATGGATGGATGGATGGATGGATGGATGGATGGAAAAGGGATGGATGGTAGAGCAATAAATGCATGAATGTATGGATGAATGGATGGATTAATGGATGGATGGATGGATGGATGGATGGATGGATGGATGGAAAAGGGATGGATGGTAGAGCAATAAATGCATGAATGTATGGATGAATGGATGGATGGGTGGATTGATGGATGGATGGTAGAGCAATACATGCATCAATAGATATGAGTGGAGTTTTATTTTCTCATCTTCTCCAGCTCTGAGGCCAAAAGTCCTTACGTCTTCCCTGCTTCTGTTCATTCTCTCTCAGCTGGCTGTGGTTGAGTATTTAAAGGTAATTTTTACCCCCAGTTGTTTTTACCAGTGTTGGTTTGGGTCTTCCTGGTTTGTATTTCCAGCCTAGATGATGATGACATACGGAAACATCTCCTCTTGGCTAATTCGCTGCCAGGCAGGACATAGAAATCAAAAACACACAAGATTTGAGTCCTTCACTAAAAAAAGACTAGCAGCAAAAATTGAAAGAACAAACAACCTTCACACATTCAGACATAAGCAAGCGAGCGCAAAACTGAGAACAGATTAATGAATTTTCTCAACGCATGAACAAGTTTGACAGTAATGTCCCTTTTGTCGACCTGCCAGATGATGTTTAAAGATGAGGGCGGTCATTGATATTCAGAGGCTCTCCTTTCTGCTGCTAAGAATAATAATAAAAAACAACATAGTGGAGTGAAGCCCTGTTCTTTAATCCACTTCCACAGACGGCAGCATGTGTGACGGGCGGCGTGTGACGTGTATGCATCAATTCAGAGCGCGCCATCGTCGTTTTTGTTGCTGGAAACTTTGTTTCTGCCTTAAATTACATCTCAGGGAAGCCTTGATTCTTGGCAAATAAAAGGGAGAAAAACAATAAATAAAATATCCACCCTGCTGTCGTTTTCTTTCTCAACCTCTCTCCGGCCAGATTCTGCGCAATCTGCTCTTGTGAAACCTTTATTGGGAAGCGAGTTGCAAAAAAACGAACAAGTGAACGATAACCAACGCAGCCGAGTGTGAAAATGAAGAATTCGGTGACCTTTGAAGGCCCTCCAGTAACCAGAGTGACTCCAACACTGGGAGGCAGATTGCGGTGCCGTCGATGCGTGAGCTGCACAAATAAAAAACCTAATTAGTCCTCCAGTTTCCTGCTTTTGGTGAATCAAAGCTGTTTATCTGTTGCTTTCTACAGAATCTACAGAAATAAACGTTATATTTTGTTTTAGCCGCTTTTAATTTAGCTGGAAAAGCTCTGGAAGAGCCACGCTTGGTGAGACAAAAGGTGGCTGCAGATTCTGTTTTATTACCAGTAAAGGCTCCTCCTGGGAAGGGAGCGAAGCTTTAGGGATCGGACACGCATCGGTGGGCAGCGTGTGACGTGCACGGCTGAAGACAGCGGTGTGTTCCACTTTAAAGGAAGAACATCCACAATCAAATGGTCGTTAAGCACATGAGCAACTTCTAATTCAAGCAGCAGGTTTACTGTTTGACTCCCTAAACTCATCTCCTCCCATTCTGCACCCTGTTATTTCTCCCTTCCTCTGTCCCAGTCTTTAATTTAACCCTCGCTTGTTGGACTCAATCCATCCTCCTCATTGCTCTCTGTTCCTGTATTCCCGACTCCAGTTGTTGCTCTGAATGGACTGCAGCCGTCTGTCAGATGAACTTAAGAACATCTCTCAAAACCTCAAGGTTTTGACTGATTTTAAAATGTCTCTGTTCTTTCAAAGTCCATTTATGAAGTCTGAATGCAGGCTTTAAAGGTAGAATGAGAAGGATAGATCTCTGCTTGCAATGTTTATATTGCAAACAACTGTTTGGAGTGCAAAAGTTGTTCTCTTTTATATTTTTTACAGCCCTGAACTTGTATTTTCTTTATGCTAATGCAATATTTAGCCAGTAGAACAGAGTCATACTGCATCAAAAGCTCACATTGGACATTAAACGTCCCATAAAATACTAAAACACAGATTAGGAAGAGAGATAACAAGAAACCAGGCATATATGTTACATCTGATACCGCCAAAGCAATATTTAGAAATATTATCACCATCGATAACCGAATGGATTGATGGTAAAATATAATGAAATTTAAAAACAAATGTTTGTATATATTTATCTAGACTTTTGAAAACCCTTAAAGAGGCTTTGACGTTTTATTTGGCCTTAAACTGCAATTAACCGATCTGTGAAAGCAGGCACATTTCGAAAATCTCCAACAGTCAGTGGAGGACAGAATGGTCTAAGTGCTAAAGTCAGGTTAGCGCAGTAACCGCTAACACAGGCTAACACCCACAGAAGTAAAAACCTTTCAGGAAGTTTGAATTAACATATAGATTTAAAGTATCTCCAGTTAAGGACATGAGCAAACTCTAAACTCTTTACTCCGCAGAAAAGTTCAACTGCAGTAGCTGCTGCTCAACCTGTAGAGGGCAGCATTAGACAGTTAAAGGCCAGAAAATGTCAAATAACGACATAATTCAAACAACAAGATACCTTTATATATTTGAAGTGTAAAACCAAAATGTATTAGGTTTAGTTTCAGGTTTGATGGAATTAGGCTTAATAAATGAAAACAGTACTGAACAAACTGAAGCTCAACCTCAAGGATTGGACTCATAGCATCAGACTGTAGCCATGGTAACGTGATAATCAAACTATGACGATTATATTCTGCAATTTTAACCATTCATATCTCAATTTTAAATTGTGTTCAATGGCTAAAATCGTTCAATTTTATAGTATTCCTAATGGTAGTAAACTGAATTTTATAACTGCAGCCTGTGTTACATTTGTATAGGGGCCCCTCAAAATGTGTGGACCCTTAGTAGTTGCTTAGTTTGCTTGTGTCTTTGGTCGGCTCTGTGTCCTAATGACATTCTGTTCTCATCTGTGGTTGCTGAAGTGTTGAGCTCAACAAAAAGCATATAGGTTCTTATTTTTTTAAATAAAAAAAACACCATCTTTGTTACAATCTAAGCAAAATAATACCTGAGACTCTGATTTTGGCCCCGCTGCCGTCACCTTTCCCTTCTCTTATAGCAATTTAATCCCCCGCTTATATAAAAATATCGATAAGTGCTCCAGTTTATTTTTGGAATACCAAACTCTAATCTCAGAAAGCCATAATCCAACCAGGTAACCTTCAAAACTAATAGCTTTGAGCTATAGAGAGAGAAATGAGGCCTGCTGCGATTCTGTCTGCTTTAGGATTATGAAATAAGACTCCCTTTTATTCTCCATCTCGTCTTGTTGTTCTCATCTGACGCTGTCTGCATTTATTTGTTACCATTTCATCCCTCCAAAAATCCACGTTTCTCTCTCCACCTCACTGTCATCCCCGGTCCATCAGTTTTGTTTTCCAGGTCGGCCAGTTGCTCTGCTCTGTCTCCTCGCCTGTCCACTCTCTGGTTGTTTACTACCTTCCGCCTCTCCGCCTCACCTCCCGCCTGTCACGGTTTTCAGCATCTCTTCCACATGTTCTCCTAAATTCCTCTCCCACCTTTTCAAAGATATTCCCAATCCTACAGAGGTCCCCCATTTTTTTGATCTGTGTTTAATCCGTCTCAGCGGCATGAACCAGAACCTGATTTACACATAATCTGATTAAAGGACACGTTGATAAACAAAAGCAGTCCTGACCGTCGTCCATGCATGACTGGCGGCTGGTTCTGCATGCATTGTGTGTTCCCAGACAAAACCATGCGTGATTGCTAAAAGGTTTTACATGTCAGGATTGTTTAATCCTGTGGATTACATGTTTCTGAGTAAGGACTGTGCGTTGAAAGCTGAAAGATTTACATGACCGCTGATTGTTTTTGTTTTTTGCTTGATTAAAAATTGGATGCATCTCATTGGCACACATAGAAATTTGAGTCGTCTCAATACAACCTCGTCACTTCCGATACGATATCGGCATGAATCAGTCATAATTTCATTACTTTAATTGTCGGGAATGTTGAAAAGGGCTTGAGTTTTGTTGATGAAACAGACAACAGAGGTTTACAACAAACCAAGATCGCTCCCATTAAATGCTACTCGTTAGAAAAGGCTGTTGTGATGATTCCTGGGCTCTGCATGCTGGAGACAAGCTGGAATAGAAATGGTGGCGTTAAAAAAAATGCTGGAACCTCTGCTTGTGTTTCAGTGCTTATATCGGAGATTTTAGATGCAGGCCAATATAATCAGGTATGCTTTTTCTTTTTTTGCTTACATTGGATCTATATCAATATTAGATTGGGACACCTCTAATAAAAATTTAACATCAATTAGCAGTGAATAATTCTTTTCTGCCTGTATGCAACTTTATTACAATTGTATTAAAAAAACATTTGTTTCTCTTTTTTTTTTCCTTTTTTTGATTTATTTTCAACAAGCTACATAAAATACACAACTATACACTATAAATGCCATTTTATATCAATGTAATTCAAGAATGCAACCTCCTTTATACATAAAACAGCACATTTTGACTGACCCACAGTAGATGGCTGATTTCTAGGGATGGGCGATATTCCCCCCATAGAGAACATAAGCAGTAAATTTAAATACCATTGAGAACCTGATGTTGTATTATATTTCTTCAAAAAAACACTAGGATCAGCTTTCTGCATACAAGTTTATTGATTATTTACAGAATTTCTAACATTCAGTCAGTCTGATTATCAAAAGAGAAAAGTTAGTGGTCAGCTTCATCAGCTTATTCTTTTTATAAAACATATACAGTATATAACGTTTACTGTTCAAATTGTGCACTTTAGCGTATCAGGAACTGTTTTTTGCATTCACAGTAAACGAGCTACGTAAGTTTCACCATATTTTCAGCTATTTTCATGCGTTACTTGCCTCTGGCACCTCCGCCGTTCCTCTTTTCACTTTCACATTCTTCTCCCCTCTATATATGGTTTAGTTTCGTTAAGCTACTTTTTCTATTGTGTTTAACAATCAACCTGTGTATTAGTTTGACCTTGCTCACACTTAGTGACTGCAGGCTTGTTTATTAATAAAAATTCCTATTGTCTCTTCGTTGCTCCTTCGTCTACCAAAATACGGCACTTTAATAGACGTCATGAAGAAGCAGCGTGGGAGCTCCTTAAAGAGATAGAAGCCAATTTCATGTCATTAGATATGAAAATGAAGCAAATGTAATACACTTTAAATTAAAACTAAACTATGTTGAAGGAATTAAAGAGACTATATGGACCTTCACATCGAGGTAGAGTGAAATTAGGCGTGATTCCGTTAAAATGTCTGTTAAATTGGATTTTTCTTCCATATCAAAGCACATTAAACACACTCTAGATTTCCTTTACAGTTGGGAAAAGTAATTCTATTGATCAAGGCATTTTTCCAGTTCTGGATAAGTTAGGAAGAATAAGTAATGCCCATTTTTTCTTTCTAAAAAAAAAAACTGTTCTATTTATCTGTCCAGCTGTTTTACTTCCTAGAGCTTAAAAAATATTGGATTTGTAGGAATAAGTAGGAAACTTGAGAAACTCTGCAGATTTTAATCTATTTTGTCTTGTTTTCCCAACTGTAATTGTAACCAATTAAAGTTTTACCCTAAAAAAAACTGTTCATCACATAGGAGCACTTTAAAACCACATTTCTGTTCGTTACAACAAGGCGGGAGTTTCACGATTTCTGCTTTTGGAAAAAACGTCTAAAACCACAACACAAATTTGTGCTACAAATCTCTTCTGTTTACCCCCTGATTCAATCCAGAGTGGTCCAGATGGAGCTCACAAAAAATATTAAAAACCAGCAACCAGGTTTAACTCCAACACCTAACCTCCCAATAGATTAACCAGTTTAATTCAGCCGTTCAGAATATGGAGCACTGTTATTTCGTTGATGGCATCGTCAATGAGCACGCGTGAATTTTCTTGTGCTTCCTTCCTCTGGCCTTTTTCTTTTCCTCCTCTGTTTGCGACATTACTAAGGGATGGAAAAGCCTGAGCTCTGCGCTGCCACTACCTCTTAACATCATGCACACACACACAAGGCTCTCCCCCTCACGCACACACACACACACACACACACACACACACACACACACACACACACACACACACACACACACACACACACACACACACACAC
>JAVLVB010000879.1:2522359-2536913 GCA_032876305.1 Orestias chungarensis | reverse complement strand
CTAGAGTGAGTGAAACATATCAGATTATGCTGATTGTTGGATTATGTAACATTCTATGTGAAATGTGCATTATGTGATTACATACATTACATTATGGGGATTATCAAAAGCCACGGTGTCAAAGCCGGGGTTGAATGAAGCCCTTCGTACACATTTAGTTTTGCTCGTAGCTCTTCAGGGGCGACCACCTGCACTCTGATGCGTTTAATCTTCTTCTGTAGGTGTGCCTGAGGACCACAAACGACTTTAAGACATTAGGAAAGAGAAAAACTTTGCAAAAATTACGAATTAACTTCTCATTTAATCTGAAATATTTGTATTTTATTTAAGCATTACCAGATAGACATTGTTAAGTTTGAGGGTAACATTTTCTGTCGACTTGCCAGGATTTAAAAATCAACAATCAGTCAATCGTCTTTGTTTTGTGTTTTTTTTATGTTGTTAATCTTTGTGTTTAAATATGCAGAATCTCGCATTAATCATGCTGTTTGGTTACCGAGAAGCGGCTCTACAACTCTATAACACAAAGGATTTGCCTGACAAACTAAAGCTGCTGCTTTAAAACTTTTATCTACGTTAAAAGATTAAGAAACAGGTAAATCTTGGCTTGGTTGTTAGTCCATTAAAAGAACGACAATAAAGACACACAGGACAAACAACCACTTGCACAGACACTCATTTTGTTTTGTGGTAGGAAGCTGGAGTACCCAGAGATAGCATGCAAACTTTGTACTGAAGTGCCCCAGGTAGCAGGACAACCGGTTAAACATTTAAAGAGTTATTTATTAAAATTTGTTTTTAACCTTTCATATCATTTGGCTCTGTGCATGTCCTCTTCCCACAGACATGAAACAGGACTTTTAGGTTATTAAGTCTCAAAATTGTCCCTAGGTGTGATTGCTCTGTCCTGGGTGAACCCCATTTGTCACCCAGTGACCTCTGAAAGGCAGAAAACAGCCTCTAAAGACGAGTGATAAACTTCAATGTTAAAATGATTTAGTAACTACGTTTCTTTCATAATTATAATTGATTAATATTGAGTAGCTTTTATTAAGTTTGTTAATGAAAGTAGAAGAAAAACACTTGCAACAGAATCAGCCATTTATCTCCAGTGGTGCAGGACGCTGTCACACGTCTCTGGCCTCTACAGCCTAAAGGGCTCTGTGAAGCCTTTCTCATTTCCGTTCTTCCCACTATGATTACTGTTTTGTGCGCGGGACTTTTCCCATTTTGTCTGATCCTTTTTTTCTCCCCTTGTGAACTCTTCGCTTCATTTCCTCTTCATCGCGTTGCTTCTCTCTCCTGCTATTATCGCTGTTAGTATCTGTTCCTGGCTGAATTAGATGAATCAAAGGTGGTAACAGAGGCAGACACACATAAAGGCCTTGCATGCATCTCCACACCTTCACAATGAGCCTGTTAGGAGCTTAAATAACCACCATCTAAAAGTGAGTGGATCCAGTGCAGCGTCTCGGTCACATTTCCATACCCGCCCACTGAAATCGCGCGAGTTCATCCGGCTGATTTTCGCGTGTGCTGTAGAAAATGTTGGAAACTAAAGATGCGACCATTAGATCAAACCTCTTTGTGTCTTTTAATGTGTGATAGGAAGGAAGATGAAAGTGTGTGCAGCTGGTGTTGTGTGAGCGCTCGATGTTATAATGAATTCTCAGTATTCTTAGATCTGCAGATGGAGTGAGATGTGCTTCAGAAGCTCTGCTTCACTTTGGCCTCGTCAACCTCTGGATCTGCTGAACGATCCACCGGCCTTAAATTTCACTCATTACTGGGAAACAAGAACGCTCTAATTACAATTTAAACACACGACTCAAACAGTTTCTGAACATTAGGAAATTGACGGGTTGTTTAAGCTATGTGGAACGGTTGCATGGACAATGTTGTGTATATTAGAGGTGTTTAAAACCACAAAAAAAGGTTCACATTAGATAACCAACCTTTCAAATCAGAAAAGCCACCCCAAAATTCTAAACATTTTAAATTCTTCATTCAATTTAAACTTTTCACATCCACCGCACAGGAAAAAGGGCAAATGAAATGCTTAAGAAACGCCAAAACTGTGAGGTAACACTCAGAAATAGGGCCGTCTTTTGGTTTAAAGCGGTGGTTTACGCCTAAATGAAACACTTTTTGGGGAATTACTTAATTAGTTTAAGTTGCGCTGAAAAGAAAAAATGCCTTTTTAAACTCAAATCTCAGAAAAAAGCTATAATCGAATCTAAAAGATGGACGGTATGAAAGTTTGAGGCGATATCAATATTCTCTGTAAATTAGGAAACAACCAGTCTTTGAAAATGTAATATTGCAAAATGCTCAAGAATTTTTGAATAAAACCTTAATTCTTGGTCCTTCACTACTGTTTTATTTATTTGTCTAGACCTTTGCTGCACACACAACCCCAGCTGCACACACTTGCAGGCTAGATTAGCTTCATGCTTGAATCGCAGTCAGACGCAGGTCAGAGGACACAGTCGCTGTTTTATTTTAGTTACAGAGAAAAGACCGTCATCCACTTACTGTACAGTCAAGTTCCACGTGACGAGCCAGAGAATCAACATGTTGAGTCACAGTTAACACGTTTAACCCCTCTGTCTCAACTGATTACGTGACTAAAGCCTCAGTGAACACAAAGTCTGTCACTGCAGGTTTAAACATCCACTGAATGTCTTTTGCTGTAATTCAGTGTTAAAGGCTGCTTTACGTCCACCGGCTGCTCGTTGTGCTGATGGTCTGAGCGTCATTCGGCTTCATTTCAAATAAGTCCTATCTGCTGTTTGTGTTGGATACACACAGCCAATGTCTTATAATAATTTAATTGCAACGATAAAAAAAGAGAAGTGAGTTTTTTAATTAGAAAGGGTTTGTTTACGTGTGTGAAAGTTGATGTTTCTCATGTTTACATTAAAGCTGGGAATTAGGTGTGTAATTCTTAGCTTAGAGGCCTCATATCTTTAAAACTGAATCAATCGGTGTTCCTGTTTCTCTTCTCGCTTTCGATCCGTTCATAATCCTGTACTGCCGCCTCTGTCCTCTGGCAGACCCAGCAGCTCTCAGCCAAATGTTGCAGCTCAATTAATAAATTCAGAGAACTGACAGGCAATTCTTTCAGATTCACTCCGAAAACGGCCATGCGATCCTTTTCTGTGCATTTGCTGAACTTCTTCCACCTCTCCTAACAATCAATTTGTAGTCCCAGTTACAGAATTCGATCGAGTAAAAGGAAAAAAAACACCTTTGCTTAGATGGGCCTTATTTCACTGTTCTGACTGTTCCCGTCTCTCTCTGGTTTTTTGTCTCTCAACGTCAAACACTCACAGAATCACCCATTCCTCTGTTTCCTGTAGTGATCAAGACTTTTGTATCTCGTTAATCTCCATAGCAACAGTAATGGGCCTACTTTCTATTCTCTCTTTGCTTTGCTTTCTCTCTCTCTCTGAGCTTCATTCTTCAACTTACGGCTATGTTCAGCAGCAAAATACAATTCTGGACGCAGTTTTCACCAATTTCTTTAGTTAAATATGTGGAATGATAAAAAAAAATATTGGATACATAATTATTGCAAATTAAATGCATATTTTACATAAAAAAGTAAATTAGTGTAGTGGAAAAATGAAGCTATGAAGCAGAAGCTAACTTTACAGTTAGCATCTCTTAGAGGCCTGTCTTAATAATCCCTCATTTCTTGATTTCCATTTGTTGTTTCACTCAATCAGTGACGCAAAATGGTTCAAAGCAAACACTTTTAAATGGTTTGTAGGTCTCTGCTAATCTGTTGCAGCCCAGTGAGGTTGGCTGATGTTAGTTGCAGGACTATTGCGTTTAGAGCAGGATTTTTTTTTGTGTGGAGCGTGACCCCCAAGGTATTTGTGGAAAATCTGCTATCTTCCATATTTTCTCATCGCACGTTGCTAAGGAAGCCTTAACATTTAGCTGCTAAGCTACCTGGCGCTCAATTGGCTGGGATTTGCAAAGCAGCCAATTTAGGACTAATTAGCTTAACCCTTTAAGTGTAGAATAAGGAAGATAAGCTTGTGCGTATTATTGCATATTAAGCAATATTTGATATTAAACTATTAAAATAGGAAGGAGTAAGTATTTTCAAACGGGTTCTAAAGTATTTTATCTGCTCGTTTGCGTCTGTAATTCCTAACCCCTACAAAAAACAGGGCATCCGCTGTGTTTTAAAACTGTGGTGTGTGGAGGTTGGATAAGCCTGGAAAACTCGGCTACAGCTCTTCAAACGTGTCTGTGTGTGTGCCTCAGACATATTAAAACAGCAGGAAATAAGGATTAACTTTTGATGGTTGCGTGAATGTGGAAACCACACTTTTTGTGTCTGTTTGTGTGCTTAAAGTAGGGCTCCACGTGCAGCTCAAGATGCCTTCACAGATGGGAGCAGCTCAAATGTTACTGGTGCATATGTTGCATAATTAACGCGTGTCGTGCGTTTTCCTGGAGATCCTTATATAAAGGCTCCTGGTATCCCAAGGAGAGATAGATGGGAGATATGGACAACACTACATTAAAAATAAATCACATGCAATTTTCTTTCTTATTGAGTTTAACCTGCGGTAAAATATAGACTCATATTTTCTTAGACAAGGATGGCACTCTTGCTTTAAAAACCAAGATAAGCATGTAAGTAAATACTAATATAAATGCAGCCATTTAAAAAGAAAACAACAACTATGCAATGAAAAGGGAAAGAAAACTGTTTGGGTTAGTGCATTTTCTGATAACATTTGCCAACATTATAACATTGCTAACATATAATTGGTGTAACACACTAATTAAATGGTCAGTTCTAAACCTTAATCGACTATAGCAAGTGATCAGCAGCTCAGATCTGCAAAAATGAAACCATATTACCACCTAATCTGCTATAAAGCTAACTTGTAACATGTGTGCAAAACCTGCTAAAGATGCAGTCAGTTAACACCAAAGACGCTTTTTAAATCTTTTTTTGTGCAGCTTTATTTGACTTTAAATTCAGATTTGTGTTTTTCGGGCTGCACCAAGCTGGCAAATGTTTAATCTGAAGTGTATCTAAGGGCGCTATGTGAAACAGATATCGGCAGGGACTTGAGATTTTTTGGCTGGAGGACAATCCATACTGTTCGAATCCAGAGTAGTGTTATTACCGGGAAATATCGATTGTGTTTTTTCTGCTGTTTCGAATCACAGACTTGAAGAACGTCTCAGCTGTGACCTTTGAAAATACCCCAGAGTCCTGATATTTGGCTTATCTCTCGGTTTTTATCAATTTCTCATTAGTTTTATGGGGGTTGAAGGGGGGGAGGGGGGTGATCACATTCAGCAGCCAGCATTAACTACATGTAGGCGGTTAATTGGGATCTAATTCTGTCTTCTTCTGTGGTGAAAAGTCCTTGAAGTGCTGACAGTGTTAGCGTGAAGGCATTTTTGTTACCTCAACGGCCTCCCCTAATGACCTCAGACAGAGGGAAGTTTGCTTTGTCCAAGACATGCAAGCGTCCTAAGAATTACCCGGATGAATTTATAAGTGCTGTAGAAACATTTGTGTTTGTCAGACAGAAGTGATTCAGCAGAAAACACAACAGCGTTTGTGAGATAGAAGCTGATGAGGTCCGGAGTCAGCGGGAGCTGAAACCTCCGGCGCCGTCTGAGCGAGGACGCCAGCGAGTAGATGACGTGTTGTCCGACTTGTCATCTGCTGACAGTGAGGGCTCCTTTCGGCACAAGAGACCGAATGATACAAGCTGCAAAAAGAAAAGTCCTTGGAGAAACTATTTAGCTGTTGTGTTCTCTTTTACAAAGTTGTCACTGCTTGTGTTTCTCTTGTCTCTACATGTAGAACCTCAGTTGATTCAAAAAAAACCCGGCTCACAGACAAAGCACACTTTTACCTCCATTAACCGTCCTCAGATACCCGGACAGGTGTGATGTTCGGGGCTTTAAAGATGTTTACAGCATGTTGAATGACGCCTCTGTCAAGCCCTGAGGGGGTCCGTATCACTTTAACTGGCACTGAGATACTTTGAGGAGGGTGGCAGGAACTCGGCAACACAAAACAACTAGAAATGCACTAACTGCTTTACGGCATACTTCCCCCGTTTCTTATTTTCAGCATCATCCTATGACATTGTTTCCCCACAATTAGATTCATCACCTCATTGCTATTCATCCTTCAAACAGACACTAGAAACAGAAATGTACTTCAATCCATCTGCAGGCAACCTAGAGATCAGGATTTTACGACACTATGCACTGGTCCTCACGGGAAATGCAGTTTTCCTTCAGACAAAACACAAGCGCTTTTGTCCACGGTGGCCTGCAAAGTCTAATAAAACTGAAAATTCTTTAGTGTTGCTTTAAAAACAGACAAAGCAAAAAGCAGATTTCATTCCTTAAGAATAAAAAGCACACCAAACCAACCTGGACCTTCTTGAAAATGCAAAATTATCTTAGATCTATTGCTGTTATGTTGAGCCACTGATATTTGCAGAGGTAAGTGACCACAGCTGCATTCGGATAGCTAAGATACCGTCTATAAAACATTTCTAACCGCACATTATCGTACTTCAAGCACCAAATATGCTTTAAAATGTGAAATAATTGCTGCTCTTCTGCATAAAACACCCAATAGATTGTCTGTGAGGTAGAATGAACCTACTTATTAACTCCAACCAAAGCTGCATTTTGTGGATTTTCCCACTTACTTAGGTGGAAGATAACTTCTATTTACCTGACCAATGAACCTTGAACCTGCTTCCTCTTCAAACTGTCCTGTAAATTTGACTTTATTATAAAAACGAGCTACACTTTACACATGTACAGCTGAAATGTTTAATGGGGGTTAGGATTAAAATGTTTAGATGAAAATGTTGGTGGTTTCCATCCTCCAGCTCAGTATCTCATCATATTTCAGTTAAGCTTTGCTCCAACAAAAGACGAAGACAAGATTGAAAAAAAGCAGATATGCTGGCATGAATCTGGGCTTTTCTGGCTGTTTAGTGTTCATCAGTGAGACAGCCTGGAGGGAGAAGCCATCACTGTGCTGACTGTGTTTGGGTCTGCAGAGATGTTAGCTGCTTTTTCTCCGGACACCAGGCCTGTACAAGTTCTGGGTGGAGGGAATGATCCACAGTAGACGCAGTGAGGTTGAGGATGGTGAGGTGAGAGAGCGTCAATTATGTTTTCCAGAAGTTCTCCAGTTGGTCCTGACTGCAACAGCTGACCCATCCCTGTTAAAAGATTTTATCTAGACATTATGGATCCCAATCGAGGCCAGATAAGGTCTGCAAACAGCTTCTTCAATTAAATTAGGTGCTCTGCTCTCTGGAGGAAAAATCAGCAACTTTCCGAGCGATCCTTCAGCAAAGAGCACACAAAGTTATCTGGGGTCAGACGAGCAGATGGTGGCAAAGTCAGCACAGTGTCTGCTGACAGGCATGAGTCACCTCTCCACCGCACTAACACGCACCCCTGAAAACATTCGGAGCCCCGCTGTTTGACCCCGTTTTTGAGTTTGTGTGCGCACCTAAGGCATCCACTCCCGCAGTTGGTCCAGCCGAGAGGTGCGACTCTGTGTGGTCTATGTGAGATTGTCAGCTTACTCATCACATCTGACCGTTCTGTTATTGTTTGTCTCTGCGACATACGTTTCGGGTGTCCGCATCTGGAAGCAGCGCACTCACATGTCTGCGTTTGAAAGAGAGCCGAGTGTTCCTCTTTGACCATTTGGACGTCCTTCGGTCCGTCACACACCGCTGCTTTGGCATGGATGCATGCACACTGTTCACTCTGCGTGTGCATCCTGGGAAAGAGCCCAAGAAGTGTTATGATTGCGTAAATCTTTAATTTCTAAAGTGAATCTGGACATTTCTCCCTAAAATTGTTCATCTAAGATAGCGTGTTATTAAACAGGATGAAAGTAGGAATAAATAAAGAATGAGCATGTCTGCCTGGCTGGCACTTTGTAACAACAAAAAATTAGGTGTCAAGGAGAGAGTAGTAGACTCTACATTGAGACCGCGAAGATATATAAGTGCAATAGTTTTTAAACTGCCTGCAAGTTTTGAGGTGTGCTCCTGTAAGCATGCATTACCGCAACGATTAACCTGCTGATTATTATTTACGATTATTTAGCCTTTACTTTCCCATATTAGCTGTTAATAACACATTTTCATTAAGAAAAAGGAAAACACCAGAGAATTGTTCACTGCAATTTATTTAACTTAGTTTACAGGAACAAATGAGTGTAAAATATTTGTTAATTTTTAGACATAAAATACAAAAATGAGGTAGAATTCGATAAATCCTATTGAGTTTATAGAATATTAACAAAAATTTCAGCCCTTATTCTGGTGTAAATATATATTTAAATTCTCATTTTGTCTTTATACTGAATTTGTTCATTATTGTTATAAATAATATGGCCTGCTGTCTCCACCAGAACAGACTTAGTAAGTGGTAGACATTGCTGGGGGGGGGGTGAACGTCTTGTTCCGCATGTATTCATTTATTGTTGCTTGTTTTATTCTGCAGAACAAACACAAAATGGCAAAATAAGTACAGACGAAAAGCAACAAAACTGCCACACACCTGCAAGACTAAATCAATATTAACTGAATTCATTAACAGTATTTAGCGTGTTTATTTTCTTATAAGCTATCGGTTATTTTATGGCGCTGGCTCCTCCTTTCCTGCATCCTCTCAGATGCTCAGTTAAATAAGACTTTCGTACTTTTTCGCGCTCCGCCATCTGGCACAGGGCATCAGTGTTCATAGCAGCTCAGCCATGTGGTAGCAAATCAGGGCTAATGATTGGCTGATTTCTTCTTCTACTGCTCCATCGGTAGATCACAGCATTAAGTAGCTCATTACTGCCACATACTGTATTAACCCCAGATATAACAGATTGTGTTAAAAATAGGCCGCCTACGGTAAAACGTGATTATAAAGCAACTAATCGATGACTATTTTAATAATGATTTTTCAGCTCTACACTAGATCATATAAAAGGATTGAAGCTCTCCTTCACCTCTGTGTGTTTGTGCAAAGTAGAGCATTATGACGAAGCTGAAAGGCGAATGTTGTTAAATACGTTTGAATCACTGTTGACTTCTTGGACCCTACATCCTTTAGCCCGGTAGCTGCTGCCAGGGTTGACATAATTGGTTTTGCTGAGCTTGTTTTCCTCAGTGTCTGATTTGTGGCCATGTGCTGCAGAGATGCTGATGTGTGCAGATGGTGCTGTTTTATGGTGACGCCTGGATGTAAGAATCGATTCCTCACCAGAAAGAGAGAGGAACGGGAGGAATCAGAAGATTGGATCTGTGGGAAAGATAAACAAGTGTTGCCACGACAGAGGAAAAACTGAAAGATGGATGACCCAGGAGGTTCAAATATCGCCTTGGAGGGAAGGAAAGAGGAGAGAGGCATCAGTAAGACTGTACTAAGGAAACCGTAGCAACGGTTGATCTTTTTTAGCAGGTTTTAGTTCCCAAAGTACATAAAAAAAGACAAGATCGACCAGAATAGGTCAAAGCAGAGATTAAACAAAAGGGTGATGCAAGGGGAAGCAAAAGGTTGCTGCAGGAGTGGAGGATGAATTACACTATGAAGCCGGAGACCTAATTAGAACATTATAATGACCTCGTATGGTGAGCAAATAGATTTAATCTATTATACAGTAGATAAAGAATGAAGATGTGCGCCTAAATTAGGAATGCCAGTAAATTCACTCATTTTTTAACACTTCTATAATGGTTTGTATGTGTGAAAATCAAAGAAAACAGACAAACAGGAGGTATTGATTCTGTTGGGCTCCATAAAAAAAAAAAAAAAAAAAAAATGGCTAACGATGGATCACCAGGAAGGAATAACCTAGGAGAGCTCTCAGTTAAAGAACTGATTAGCTGTAAAGAAGAACAATGATGGGGAAAAACAGATGATACTGTACTAAAAATATGGGGATGTATGATTACTCGTCAGAAAATCAAACTGGCTGTTTGATAGGAATCAGTAGAGGCAGATGCAGAATGGCTGCATTCACTTGAGATTAGCATTCAACTCTTGTCCCTGCTGTCCCCCGCTTTGTTTATCAGAGAAAAAGATGTAGTTCCACATTTGACTCTCGTTACCAAGTCAATATTTAGCTGTTCCCACATCAGATCCACACAAATCTGGCTTAACGTAGGCAACTTTCATCAAGATCCATCAGGTCTCGACGCTCAATTGCGATTTTTTACTGGCATTTTTTTTCGCGTACTTATTCATACTCATATTAAATAAGACCGTTATCAGACTTTCATGTGAATGTTTTACGACCCCGAGGTGACCAGCAGAAGAACAATCGCGTACGGCACACAGCATCGCAATGTCGATGGCGGTAGCAACGGATGTCGGCGTCTGTGAATCGATTTGGGATAAGATCATAGCAAGATTAAGGAAACTAACAAAAATAAACCAAAACACCTCTTAATAAATAAACTAAGTGCAAGAACTGTCACACATAATGTCTACATTTTAGCTCCACCCACCTACAACAGGAAGTGACGTGTTCAGATGCAACACACAGAATTGACAGATTTAGAAAGATTGAATCCTATTTTGATGCGTCCCTAATTATTTTAATGCCAGTTTAGATTTTGTGTTGCTTGATTAATTGTTTCAGGAAATCTAAAACTCTCTTCGCTGATCCGCTCTGGGACGTCCTGAGTTCCCATTGGCCAGTTTATTAGGCTCTTCCTTTCAATCTGTTTTCAGCACAAATAGTGAATCAGCCAAAATCTCCTCGTAGCGTCTTAATGCATCTAACATTGACGTTCCAGTGATCACACAATGTGAAACTAACTTTTCCCAGAACATCTCCGAGGGATGTCTGACTGTCCGTGACTCGCACGGTCTGTGTCGTTTTTTGGTCTTTTGGTTTTCTTTCTTCGTATTTATCCTAAACAGTCTAAGTATTTACATCGTTGTGTTTTGATTTACACCACCATCTTGGAACGACACAATAAAATAGTCTGCATTGTCTTAAGTGTGGTGTAGAGCGCTGCCAGACTACAATCCATTGATGACCAACGCGACAGAGCTGTGACAAATTTTTGCAGGAGTATTCAAGCAGATGGGAGCCAAAAAACTTAAGCACTCTGTAGGCTAGCATCAGGGACTTGAATTTGATGTGGGAAGCCAGGAAACTACGGCTCCCTCATTACAGTTTTACTCTTTTAAAACGACTCGATTCGAGCGGTTTATACATTAAAAATATTCTTGTGACAAAGATGTGCAACATAAGAAATAAACACATTTGCTGTGGCTTTTCTCCCCCCAGATTGTTAAAATGACAAGGGATTCAAGGAGCAGAACGGCATATTTGGATGTTTGCACTTTTCTGAAATGCCATCGTTCAATATACAGTATGCTACAGATTTAACGCCCGGCGCGGTTCAGTGGTCCAGACCTCGTGTAATTTACTGCAGCGGAAAAAGCGAGACGACACAGAAGCAGTTTGTCAGGGAGCAGCCGGCTGCGAGGCTGCCGTCTCTCTAAATGCCGGGAAAGGGATTTTATTTTTATTTTTGTGTGCATGTGAACATGTTGTACATGATGCAAATATCATGTAAAAGTCCAAAGAAAGTCAAATAAACGAATACTTATGGTTTATTTGAGCTAAATTCCACGTTACACGGACAGGACATATTTGGTGGACGAGTTTAATTTGTTCTGTAACCTGTGGCTCTTTATGCCCTCTACTGTGGCCAAAACCGATAAGGAACTGAAGTTTTTAAGATATAAACGTAATGTGTTTTGATAAGTTTGTATAAATACGCCCAAATAATGCAGATGTATTTATTCTGTCTGATGATTTCTCCCTTATTTTCATCCAAATCCAATGAAAATGTAAGAATTCTCCCTTTTTGTAATAATTTTCTTAATAAATTATATACATTATAAGCATAAATCTACTTTAAAAACAAAGGGCCGTGTAAATTTTGTGTGTTTTTCTTTTACCAAGTATGGAGGAAGAAACCAGTCACTCTAAACGCGATGATTCAGCAAATAACAGAAACTAACATTTTAAATGCATTTGAAACTTATTTGATTCTTTTTAACCCCTTTGGCTGCATGGTTTAACTTCCTGGCTGATGTCTTTACATGTCGCTGCAATATTTCAACATTTTATGAAGAGCGGCAATAAATTCAGCAGCGAAACAGCCCCACATCATAATCCCGCCACCCCAGTACTTCACAATAGCGATGGTGATCGCAGGTTTACAGGTTTCCCCCGTCTTTCCTGCAAATTGTGACAATGGTCATTATGGCCATTTGTAAATAAGAAACTACAAGTTATTTCTTTAAGTTTTATGTTTTTTGGCAAAAAGAAATGATATTGATTATTCTAACTGACCTAAAGGAGGAGAGGTTTGGTGTGATTAAAAATTCAGTGGAAAAAAAAAAGCATTTGTGTATTTCGTGTTTAGTTTATCTAAACTTCTGGTTTAAGCTGTTTGTTCCTGTGTACATACAGTACTGGTCAAAAGTATTGGAACCCCTGAAATTCTGTCAGATAATGCTCCATTTCTCCCTGATTGCAATTACAAATGCTTTGATATTAAAATTTGTCTTCAATGGAAAACCACAAAAATAATTGTCAAAAAGCCAAATTGGATATAATTTCAAACCAAACATAAAAAAGGGGGTGGAGAAAAGTATTGGCACCATTTGAAAAATCCTGTGATGCTTCTCTAATTTGTGTAATAAACAGCACCTGTTACTTACCTGTGGCACATAACAGGTGGTGGCAATAACTAAATTACACTTGGAGCCAGTTAAAATGGATTAAACTTGACTCAACCTCTGTCTTTCTGTGTACCAAATTGAGCATGGAGAAAAGAAAGAAGACCAAAGGACTGTCTTAGGACAACCTCAAGGCTACAAGTCCATCTCCAAAGACCTGAATGTTCCTGTGTCTACCGTGCGCAGTGTCATCAAGAAGTTTAAAGCCCATGGCACTGTGGCCTCCCTAGATGTGGACGGAAAAGAAAAATTTACGAGAGATTTCAAGGAAAGATTGTGCGGATGGTGGATAAACAACCCCGACTAACATCAAAACAAGTTCAAGCTGCCCTGCAGTCCGAGGGTACAACAGTGTCAACCCGTACTATCCATCGGCGTCTGAATGAAAAGGGACTCTATGGTAGGATACCCAGGAAGACCCCACTTCTGACCCAGAGACATAAAAAAGCCAGGCTGGAGTTTGCCAAAACTTACCTGAGAAAGCCAAAAACGTTTTGTAAGAATGTTCTCTGGTCAGATGAGACAAAAGTAGAGCTTTTTGGGAAAAGGCATCAACATGGAGTTTAAAGGGAAAAAAAAAGGCCTTCAAAGAAAAGAACAATCTCCCTACAGTCAAACACGGCGGATGTTCCCTGATGTTTTGGGGTTGCTTTGCTGCCTCTGGCACTGGACTGCTTGAACTAGTGCATGGCATTATGAAGTCTGAAGACTACCAACACAGTTTCAGCTTGATGTAGGGCCCAGTGTGAGAAAGCTGGGTCTCCCTCTGAGGTCATGGGTCTTCCAGCAGGACAATGACCCAAACACACTTCAAAAAGCTCTAGAAAATGGTTTGAGAGGAAGCACTAGAGACTTCTAAAGTGGCCAGCAATGAGTGCAGACCTGAATCCAATAGAACCCTGTGGAGAGATCTCAAAATGGCAGTTTGGAGAAGGCACCCTTCAAATCTCAGGGACCTGAAGCAGTTTGCCAAAGAAGAATGGTCTAAAATTCCAGCAGGACATTGTAAGAAACTTATTGATGGTTACTGGAAGCGGTTGTTCGCAGTTATTTTGTCTAAAGGTTGTGCTACAAGTATTAGGCTGAGGGTGCCAATACTTTTGTCTGGCCCATTTTTGGAGTTTTGTGTAAAATGATGATTGATTTGACTTTTTTTCATTCTCTTTTGTGTTTTTTCATTGCAAGCAAAATAAATGAAGATATTAATTCCAAAGCATTTGTGATTGCAATCATTTTCTGCAAGAAATTGATCTGACGGAATTGCAGGGGTGCCAATAGTTTTGGCCAGCGCTGTATGTATTATCAGGTATTTTTTTTCTAGTTCTGATTATTGGCTAGAGGTTTGCCTCGGGTTAGGATAAAATCTGCCGTGTTACTATTTAATTTAAAGTCTGTAACGTGTTGTTTTCTGGCAGTTTTAAGCCAGATGGTGATGTCAAGTACAGACCACTAAAATTACCATCAGCTCACATTGATTTCCATGAGTTAGTGTCCTCCTGTGCATAAATAAGTGCTCGTTTGCCGGCGGATCGATGACGAGGTCAGGGTGAACTCACTGTACCTCCTGCTAAGAGTCTGTGTTCAACTTCGTCTCTCCTCTCATGGCGCTCTTTGTCTTCCCTGGAGCGGAGGGCTGATTTCACCCATGGCTGCACACACTGGTTGAGCGTGCTCAGCATAATGAACACACACACACACACACACACACACACACACACACACACACACACACACACACACACACACACACACACAC
>JAVLVB010000879.1:2468623-2504556 GCA_032876305.1 Orestias chungarensis | reverse complement strand
TATATATATATATATATATATATATTAGACAATGATGGGCTTTTTTTATACACAGATGACCAGCAGTTTTTTTCAAAACACATAAAACATGTAGACTTGTTTATCATCATTTCAGAAAGTTTTCAGACATTTCAGTAAATACTTTTTCTGAATGTTAGACTGGGTAAGTTTTTCAGAATTTTCTAAGTTTTATTTATTTGTTTTTATGTCACTTTGATTCATGTTGCTGTGCATATAATGTCTAATAAGGTTGTTCCGCTTCTGCATCCGCTTTGGCTGCCCACATTCACAGGCTGCAGCTGAACACAGGTTCACTTTAAAAATTAAAACAATTTGTATTATTATTTTATGTTTCAGGAGTGGTGCTGCCTGTGTGGAACCCCCAGAACCCGTCGGTGGGAGATAAAGTGGCACGGGCCATTGTTTACTTTGTGGCGCTTATTTACATGTTCCTGGGGATGAGCATCATAGCAGACCGCTTCATGTCGTCCATAGAGGTACTTCAGTCATTAAACACTCGCGCATCTACAGTTTCCTTGTCCTTTGTTTGGCATTATGTCTCTTCTCTGAAGGTCATCACATCCCAGGAGAAGGAGATCACTATAAAAAAGCCAAACGGTGAGACCACAACGGCCACGGTCAGAATCTGGAACGAAACCGTTTCTAACCTGACTCTGATGGCTTTGGGTTCAAGTGCCCCCGAGATCCTGCTGTCAGTGATTGAGGTGAGACGAGGCGGATAGCTCAACACTTGACCAGACGTATCTAAATGTTTCTGAAAGCAACACTAAGTATCCTTTCAACCTTTATAAAGTATTTTCATAACTTTTGTGATTATATGTCGACTTACAGCTTGATGAATGACTTTTCTGTCATGGCCCGAGGGGTTTTGTATCGCTTTAACCGGCACTAAGAAACTTTGAGGAGGGTGGTAGGAACCCTGCCACACAAAACAACTACAAATGATCTGACTGCTTTACGGCACACGTCACTTCCCTGTTTCTTATTTTTAACATCATCATGTGACATTGTTTCACCACAATTATTAATTACCTCATCACTATTCATCCTTCACACAGACACTGGAAACAGAAATGTACTTCAATCCAACTGCAGGTATGCGCTGGTCCTCATTGGAAATACACCGCTTTTGTCCACAGTGGCCACCAAAATCGACCAAAACTAAAACTTCTTTAGTGTTGCTTTAAAAGCTTGTCTCAGAGGCATGCCTTGTAACATAAACATGTTTCCACAACAGCTTACTACTGTTGATGCGATGTTAGCATTAATTTCATCGACATAGAAGTTTAAAGCCAACCAAACTCATGTAAAAGCTGGAGATATGAGTGTTGGTTATTATGATCAATGGAAGAGACGGCTGAAACTTCCTACTTTTCTCACTTCTCTTTGGTCCTGCTCTGCTTCCATATAAACTCCTTGACTTATAGAAATAGGTTAAGAAACTCCTTTCCTGTTTTGTTGGCAAGCAGTGACGTCTACCTAATCATCCAGGACTGACTGAGAGCGTTTTGATCGATAGTAGTGAGATGTTTTAGCCTAGATTTGACGTCCGGATCTTTAAAATTGAAAAAGAACAACTGTTTTTGAGTCGCACCCATAAATTTGCAGTAGTGTGTCATTCTTCTGTCTACCAGAGAGGGTGACAAAACATATCTATAGACCAGACGTATTGAAATGCAATGAAATAATCAGATTTTCTTGACCTCTAAGGTGTGCGGTCACGGTTTCGAAGCCGGGTCTCTGGGTCCCAGCACAATTGTGGGCAGCGCTGCCTTCAACATGTTCGTCATCATCGCCCTGTGCGTGTACGTGGTACCCGACGGTGAGACGAGGAAGATCAAACATCTCCGGGTGTTCTTTGTCACGGCGGCGTGGAGCATCTTCGCCTACATCTGGCTTTACATGATTCTGAGCGTGATTTCTCCTGGAGAGGTGGAGGTGAGGACAAGGGTCGGGAGCGAGGAAGCGGACGGCTATAGGAAAGGACAGGTGTTCACCACGTCTGACCTCTTCTGCAGGTGTGGGAGGCCGTGCTCACCTTCCTCTGCTTTCCACTCTGCGTGGTCCAAGCTTGGGTGGCCGACCGGCGCCTTCTCGTCTACAAATACGTTGGCAAGCGTTACCGCGCCGACAAGCACCGAGGCATCATCATCGAGACGGAGGGAGACGGAGCGATCGGAGGGATGGACGGAGGAGGAGCGCTGGGTCCAGGTGGATTCACCAAGATGGACATGCTGGAGCTAGATGGACAGATCGCCCTGAACAGTCACGGTGGGATGGACGGAGGACTGATGGGGGAGGTTGGGAAGGACGTGGACGATGAAGCTAGGAGGGACATGGCGAGGACGCTGAAGGAGCTGAAGCAGAGGCACCCGGACAAGGACATGGAGCAGCTGATTGAGATGGCTAATTATCAGGTAAAATCTTATTTTCTTTAACAGATATTTCGCTATGCATTCTAAATAACAGTCAGCTTGACTCTAAGTGGTTAGCGTCCTTCGAAGGACGCATTAGAAAGCTGATTTCTTCTTAGTGAAGGCGGCGAAAGCTGTCCAAGTTAAAAGGCTCCTCCAAGTGGATCCTTCTTTTCTTCTGATTTGAAAACAGATATGATGTTCGCTTCACAGCCCATCCTATGGCAAGATTCACCGCTGGCCAGATTTTCAGGGTAGAGTGGGAGAGGAGCATAGTTTTAAATATGAGTATATTAAAATCCATTGGTACAAAAATGAACATCCTAAAGCGGATCTGTCATTTCCATAGACATAATTCCCAGTATTATTTTGTAAGAATATACTTATTTAATAATGAATTAGTTTCATTAATAATTAAGCAAGCTCCATTTTCCATTTTCTATCAGCTTTGTTAAAACTCTGGGTAAGAGCAAATGTCGCTGCCCCTCACGTCCGGTGTTCAGGGTCAATGTTGATCAATTCAACAAGTTGCTGGATGCTTGAGTAGCTGTTAGCTTGATTCCAAGTTGCTACGTTGATTCTTGAGTACCTTATAGTTCAACTCTAGGTATCTAGGAAGCTTGTAGTTTCACTATTAATTCCTGCTTTACCATTAGCTTTAGTATCTGTTAGCTTGGCTGAAAGAAGCTCTTATCTTAACCCTTTATATGTACTACCTTGAATATGTCGAGCTCTAAGCTCATCCACACAAATCATCAAATTACAGATGCGGTTCTAGAGGAGAGCCAATGGAGGCTGGTTCCCCTTTAGAACAGTTTCTGGTCACTGTTACAGCCCCTGTACTAAAGAGATAACTTTAAATACATTTTGATCAAATGATCTGGCACAAACACTGACACTAATAAGTCCTTTGGACCAGTTTTAATATTACCCCTCAAAGGTTTACTTAAACAATTAATAAAAAATTAAGGTGTTGCACTTTAATCATCAGCCATATTGAGAAAGTAACAGTTTTCATCTGCAACCTGCAGCTTTTTGGGCTTAATAAGTATGTTAAATGATGAAATATTTCTGTTGTGTTTCAAATGTTTATTCGTTTTTTTTAAATCTGGGTAGGATCTGAACCACCCACTGTTGTAAAGAAAGAGCAATTATGAGTCAACTGAGAGAAAATGTTAAAAAGCGTCAGATGAAATCCGACTATACACTTTGTAAAGATGTCCATCTTTGGCTTGCAGAGTTAAAACGACCCTTTGAAATAAGAACCTATAAACAGTTTCTGCTGTTTTATGAGGATGCCATGGGGAAACGGTCAATGAAACAACCATAAAAGCAAGTCCTTTAAAAAGTTTAGAAAGCACGCAAACTAAAAAGCTCTAAAATGTTTTGAGAGGTAATAGTACTGATTGATTTTGTAAAACAATTTACTAAAAGCTTCTTTCCAAACGGCTGCAGATGGATTTAGGACTCAGCCGTTAATCATTTGCACTGTGCTGCCTTAAACCTACATAAATAACAGTATTCCCAGCAAAGAAAGTCGATTCAATGAAATGATCTTCGCTTTTAGAACAGCCAATTTGTCCATTTTCAATTTGGGAGGTCGTTAGGATTTCTATTAAACCATGCAGTTTTACTGAAATCAATGCTATTGGGTTGATAAGCGTCATTCGATTTAAATCTCAGACTTGAAGCTAGAAATTAAAGTCTGACGCTTCAGGAGGCAAAATATCAAGATGACAAAAAGCTTTATTTTCTCCAGCATGGAAATAGTTTTTCTTTTCATTATTGTTGTTAAAGATCTCTTCTGTTTTTGCTTTTTGCAGCACACAAATTTTTTCATAGCATTTCACAAAATAAACCTTAAACTCACTGATATTTTGGGTGCTAATATGCTTGCAGTATTTTATGAAACTATGGATTCTTCCTTCCAAATGACAAGAGCAAGCTCCTTTCAGCATCCCAAAATAATAAAGGTTTTGGAGTGATCTAATCAGGATTTAAGCTTCAAACTGTTTGACATGCTTTCATTTAAACTTAAATAGCTGGAAAACTGTAGAATGTGAGTCCGTTAGGAACATTCTGCAATGAAGAATTAACCCTAAAACTTGATGGCACATATTAGGTTTGGGTGTTTTTTAGATACAAACATTAATTTGATGATCTGAAAAATTTACTGAATTGACTAGAATGTCAAAATCTGAATGATGGAGCCACTTTTTGGCAGCACGCATGAACAAAGGCACCAAGGTCCCTCCCCTATCCGTTTGATCACTGATTGTGTTTCAGGTTCTAATGCATCAGCAAAAGAGCCGAGCATTTTACCGCATCCAGGCCACCAGGATGATGATCGGCGCCGGCAACATCCTCAAGAAGCATGCAGCCGACCAGGCTCGCAAGGTGAGGACCCGTTTAACCTGACATTTGAAGCCGCTGGGCAGCGTTTCAAATGAGAGCGAGCGGATTTATTTTGTTTGTTTTTTTTAGGTGGTGAGCAGCAATGAGACCCAGACTCAGGAGGAGGACCCTCACACCATCAGGATGGAGTTTGAGCCCGCTTTGTACCAGTGCTTCGAAAACTGCGGCTCCCTGAATCTGACTGTTGCCAGACACGGAGGAGACCCTGGAGTTACTGTCAAAGTGAGTTTCTATTAGAACAAATGAATCTCAGTCCGTTGGGATTAAAATGTTTGCGGGGGTTTGGAGGCTAAGAGGCACAGCGGTAAATAAAAGCAGGCACCAGAGGAAACAATCACTCCCGTCTCCAGCGCTTTTTGTCTTCCTCTGATCTCCAATAACATGTTTGCACCTTCAGGAGATTTAAAAAATCCTTCTTTTCTTTTCTAATTGGAGATTGTTGCGAGGCTGAGATGATAGAGGAAGTATGCGGCAAGCTAAGTGAGACAACAGAGTACACCTCTCTCTGCTGCTTTCCAGCTTTCAGCTTTCCTCGTAGTTGTGAGAAAATCCTTTTGTCAAGGCTGATTGATCTCAGGCCTGAAAAACCGGCACTGTCTGTGGTGTTTGAAATATAAAAACTACAGATTAAACCCTCGTACACAATTGAATTACTTTAAAGTATATGTAAAAAAAATAATACTATTGGAGCAATATAGGAGAATAATCCTGCGTTCGTTTAACCTTTCCGAGCCGACTCGGATCTCGGATATGACGTCACGCTCCCACCTTGAGCGTTTTGTTAAACTTTCCCAAGTTTTGTTTATTCCCCATGCGATTTTCACTTCATTTCAGGTTTTATTTTCTGCTAGCAATCCTAGAGACATTAAGAGACAACAGTTTTAAACAAGTTTTCGCCGCAAACACGGACCCCCATACCCACAGTTATGGACGCAGAAAAGGTCATATGAGTAATTGCCATCGTCATTTAAACCAACACAGTTGTCCAAACATAATGAAAATAAATACTTGCAAGTGACACTGGACGCAAATATCTTTCCTCGGTCTCTTCGTAGTTCATCTGAGAAAGAAAGAAAAACGTCCGAGTTTATCTCGGAGCGCGCCGCTAGGCAACGTTCTCGGACGTCCGAGTCGGATGGGTAAAGGAGTGCACCATAAATCCAAATAATGAACAAACTTTGACAAACTCCATATCCACAACAAAGTTATAACTAAACCCCGTTACACATGAAACGTTGAGTCCTAAAAGTGTTTCTTATAACCTAAACATGTTTTCAAGACAGCTTACTATTGTTGATGAGAGGATGGGGTTGATTTTGATGGAAGTAATGGCTTGAACTTCCCCCTTCTCTATTTTCTCTTCGTCCTGCTCTGCATCCATTAAGCCTCCTGGGTTCTCAGTATTGATGAAGCTTTTTTGGCGCATCACAAATCCTTCTGTTTTTATGTATTTATTGATTATTACTGTGTCTGACTTATAGTAAGGGGTTAAGAAACTCCGCCGTCTGCCTAATCATCCAGCAGTCACCGAGCGTGTTGATCGATAGTTGTGACAAAGATGTTTTAGCCCAGATGTGACATCCGAGTCTATAAAATTGAAAAATAACGACAAAATTGCAGTAGGGTGTCACGTTTCCGTCTACCAGAGAGGGTGATGAATAATATATATACATAATCCTAAAAAGGATTAATCTCTCACATTTTAATTGAAAGTTTATGAAATCAGCACTCTCCCAGTTTTCAAATATGTAACCCACACTCGGGACAGTACCAGAAATATTACCCCTCTGAATAAGTGTTTTTTTTTTAAATATAAATTAAGTTCAGGATCTCTCTAAGATCATACACATTTCATGAAGGGCTAAAAATAGAGCCGAGGCAAGACATAACCCGCAGTCACATCACCAACACTGACATCAGACTTCAGTGCTTAATATTTGAATGGCAAGGACGGTGGCGGTGATTAAGGAAAAAAGAATAAAGAGAATTTTTTTTTATGCCACCTTCAAAGCCGTTATTATTAGGCTGTATCTGACCATGAGGCTAGATTTAATGAGGCTGTTTCAATTGTTCCATCTCTCTCGCCTTTCCTTTCTTTGATTTCCCTTTGTGGTTAATCTGTCCTCTTCTATATCTGCCATCGTTAATCTCTCACACCCTCCCCTCCCCCTTATCTCACTCCTCTTTTCATATATTTTTTTCTTTCTCTTTCCGTTCCCATCTGCCTCAGGTGGATTATCGCACAGAGGACGGCACGGCTAACGCAGGCTCAGATTATGAGTTTGCCGAAGGAACGCTGCTGTTCAAGCCCGGAGAGACCCTCAAAGGTAATGGCGAGACTGACGATAAAAATGTATGACATGTTTTCAAAAGCTATGTCACTGAGACTTGTGCTCAGAGAGCAGAAGTCATCCGCAACCCAGCGGGACAACTAAATTTCTTGTTTACTGGGTTTAGTCTGCACGAGGACAATCAGAGACGTTACAAGGCAAAGTGGTCCAGTTTATGTTCAACCGTACGATATCAGTCCATTTTGTTTTGGTAAAATCCAAGTTAGATTTAGATCTAGTCATATGCAAAGGCTTTGCATCTTTTTCTCTAACTGAGGAAGTACGTGGCGACCGTGGAGAGAAACTGTACAGCTCTAACCAATAAGGAATCTTCAGTTAAACCTGATATAGTATAAAAAACAAAACAACAATTACCTTCTACATGAAAGAAAACCCTGCGATTGACTGGCGACCTATCCAGGGTGTACCCCGGCTCTCGCCTGTTTTAAGCTGGAGATAAGCGCCAGCAGACCCAGCCGACCCCAATAGGGAAAAAGGTGTACAGAAAATGGATGGATGGATGTAAGAAAACCAGAGCTTCTTCAGTCATTTAGCCTCATTGCTCCATTTAGGGATTGAAAACAAAAGAGAAACAGGGCTAATCCACAAAAGTTTTTGGCAGCTATAGGAACCTGTGAGAGACCAAAGACTCAGTACAAACAGCCACAACACAAGAAGCACTTTCTACATTAAAGAGAACCACAACTGGTTCCCTGGGGGGGGGTTAGCAGCAATAGATCTATTTATCTATTAAGGTCATGAAAAAAAGCTAAAAAACAAAGAGAGGCATTGGACCAGGTATACTTCCTAATGAAACTAAACTAAACATAACATGAAAAAGGACTACCAATGGTAGTGTGACATTCAGAAGAAGCTACATCAGCGGCTTCTTTCTATCATTTATCGTACAACTTATTAAGATTTAGACCCTGATGTCACGTCGGTACATTCAAAAAACTATTATTATGTTTTTCTACTTCTATTCACCAGCTCACATGACAACTTTAAGCTTTGAATCCACGACAATAGTGGAGACGTGTGAATACTGAAATCTCGCAATATTTGTTTGTTTTCCTGTTAGAGATTGCCGTCGGCGTCATCGACGACGACATCTTTGAGGAGGATGAGTACTTCTACGTTCACCTCAGCAACCCTCGCGTGGTCGGCTGTCCTGAGATCGGCGCCGCCCCGCTGGACGCCAGCGTTACGCCCAAACCCGTGCTGGGAGACAACCACACCGCCACGGTGACCATCTACGATGACGACCACGCAGGTAAAAGGCTTCTTTAACAGCACAAAAAGTACAAGAATAGCAACTCTAATATGTCACTTCTTTAATCAGACGTTTCTTCATAATTCAAATGGTGTTGAAAATCTGGAAGCCATCTTTAAGAAGCATTCACAAAACGAAGCTACACAATTCAACTCAATTCAGTTTTTTTATATAGTCCTTTCAATCCAATCATACATCTGTTTTAATTAATCGTGGTTATAAAACAATTAACCAAGTCAGTTTTCTATCTAAGGAAACCCAGCAGATTGCATTGAGGTGTTGACTTGCAGCCTCTCGTCTATAGAGAAAAAACACTGAGGAAAAAACATTAATGAAATAAGAGCAACTAATGCAAATTGGCTATTAGAAGAAGAGAGTTGCAGCATGAGGAGAAATAGTCTGAGCCTGTAGCAGTAAAGCTACATAAAGAGTTCAGGATAAGATAAACCTTTAGGACGAGACATGAGAGAGTCAAGAGTTGTAAACTCATCAAAATAATCTCTACAAACATTTGCTTGCTCTTGATCAGTCCAATCTTGAGGAAAATAGGAAAATGCACGACTGCTCGCTAGCGTACATCAGGAACCCATGTGATTTGGACCTAAAAGGCCGTCACTCAGCCGTTTCTAATTAGCATTCAGATCGTGGGTAGAGACGTTGACTTGTTGGTAACGTCATTGGCGGTACCCAAAACGAATCCTCCTTCTGTCACACGTATTTAAAGGAACAAGACGTTAATTGAGACCAAAGGTAATAAAATAGGGCTGATAGTCTTTATGGTCTTCACCCTGCACCTTGGAGAGAGGCTCATCTGTCTCCGTCCACTCTTCAGGGATCTTCACGTTCGAGGCCGCCAGTCAGAGGGTGAGCGAAAGCGTCGGTGTGATGCAAGTGAAGGTCCTCCGGACGTCGGGGGCCCGAGGTTTGGTTGCCGTCCCTTATCGGACGGTGGACAGTTCTGCTAAAGGAGGGGAGGACTATGAAATGACTTCTGGGAAGCTGGAGTTTAAGAACGACGAGACCATGTGAGTACATTCTTCTCTTTCCTGGGAAGCTGGCTGTTAAGGCTACGTTTTATGCTGGTCGTGATTAAACACCTGCACCCATGCAAACCCAAGAGGGGCTCGTAAACTTCCCACTCTGTCTGTGTTCGGGGATTGTTGCTCCTCCTAAAGTGTGGAAGCTTTTACGTTTGCACAAACATATTCAGCAGCAATATGGGTTTTAAAAGGTAAGAGCTTGTTTGTTTGGAGATTCTGTCTTTTTAAGGGAAGACCGAACAAAAGCAATATTGACTTTAGCACTGCCTGAGCGCTCTTTTACTTCTGAAACTGTTGCTCTGAGGGATCGATCGTGTATATTAAGAGTTTTACAATAGCTTATTGGTTTCCAATTTAAAATATTTAAAAGAAAAGTAGTTTGACTAGATTTAAAGTGAGTAATAGTCGACTTATTTTAACCTAACAGCTGGTCAGGTTTGTTGTGAATCCATTTTTGTGTTTTTTGCATTGGAAAATCAAAATGTCTACATATTGTTGCATCTTGGATTACAAAATACTGTTCAGTGTTTGCATATTGATTTTTTAGAATGAACGACTCTTTGCTCTCCAAATAAACCCACGATGTTTCCTTACATCTGAGCGTTTAATTATCTTAATTTCAGCCTAATTTTAAATTACTGCTGTGGGTAATGCACAGAGATAGACGTCTGCTGCTGTAACTATTCCCTATCTTAATAAAAAACACATTTATGTCCTCTAATTAGGAACACTAATTTGATTTATCTCCCCACTCAAACTAGAGATTGGAGAGTTAATGATAGAAAATCAAATATACACAGACAGGAACTCTTTAATTGGAAGTTTGTTGTCAGACTGTGATATTTAATGAGCCTTTTGTTTATTTTTGAATTTGTTTTACTGCTTTTGGATCTGAGCTGAGGAAAGCTTGGGAGGGAGAGGACAGCTTGGATTAAAAGATGAGCAACAACAGCTGGGAGCTCCTCAGGAAAGCTTAAGGTTGACGTTTGAGGAACAAAGAAGGATCAATATTCTGCTGTTTTCATGTAAAGGAGCAGCAGTGAGAGGAACGCCTGGAGTGGCGACCTCAGCTGCATATCGATTCGTCCCTTCAGTAGTCTCTGTAGTAATCTCTTCTGCTTGTTGGTCTCAGTTTTCAGCTCAAATAAGTATGATTTATGATTACCCTGAACTCCTAAGTGCGTTTTTTTCACTTGTTCCATCCTTTCTCGGATTCTTGACTTTAATCACCAGACTTTGAGGTTTAAGCTGCTTTAAAACTTTGTCTGAATCACACGTGTCTCTCCTCTGAACACCTTTCCTGTGTTTTTCAGTGCAGTGATATGAGCCCCAGTTTAATCTGTTTCCTTTCTTGGCATGTTAGCCACTTAAAAGTTTTGCATGGGTCGGAATAAGATTAAATAAACACTTTTTGCATCTTTTTATGTCTTTGAGAAACGTGTTCTGACCAAAAAGTTAGTGTCCTGTTGCATTTTTACTAGGCAATCTTCTTTTCTGTGACTTTGCCTAAGAGTTTACCTTTTAATTAATAATAAAAGCTGACCTAACTATCTGCTAATTAAATATAAATTCCCATTAGAGCTTTCTTATGTGGTCCAATAATCAGAATACAAGCAATGATTGTCTGCATAGCGTGCTGTGAGTTTAAGGGATGTTATTGCTGTTGTTGCAAAGCTGCAAAGTTATAGTTTTTCTTTAGTTGTGAGGCAAATCCAAAGTTGACGTGATGAGATATAAAGTGCCAGTGTGGTATAACAGGGTAATGTGATCCAATCCTATACGCTTCACTGTGGAAACGTTTTTCTGTGGCATCATTTCTTCCAACTCTATTGAAATTAAACACCGTATTTAAAGTCACATTCAGTCCTATGATGTATTTATCCCGTTTTTGTCTTTTTTTTGCTTGTTAAGGTTTTCTTTCTCATTCTTTTCCCTTTTTCTGTTTCATAATAGAGAAATATTGTCTTTATATAATTTTTCTTATATGTTTTTCTAAAACATATTGTTTCTTTCTTCTACTATCTTTTGTGGTTTTCTTTCTCTTTTGTTAAAATGTGTATGTTTTTTATACATTTTAAGAAAAATGTGTATATTTTATACATGCCTATTTTCTTCCTCCTACCGCTCGTTGAATATATCTTTTTTTAGATTTGCTGCATTTCAGTCTACAGTTTTTCCTTCACCTCCACCCTGGTGTCATTTCATACCTTTGCCTGATTTAAATTTTTCATCCCTCTTTCCTTAACCTTTGCATATTTACAGCGTCAGACTTTCTACCTCACCTTCCTCTCCCCTCTCCCCTCGCTCCTCATTTCTCATCTCTTCACTTTCTGTAGCTGCTGTTTCCTAAAGTGTCATCTTCCTTGACTGTTCCCTCTGTGTCTAGTTCAAACTGTCTCCTCGGCTGATTTGTGTATGTTTTTAGGCAAATCAAGAGTCATTTAAGTTTTATAAACTGAGGCAGGACTTAAAGAGGGAGCAATTTGATGCTGATCTTTCTTTAAAAATCATTTAACAAAACTTTACAGACCCATAAAGAAGTGATTTTATGTTACACTGTTGTTCTGAGGTTTCACCAGTCGACTGATCAATGACACTAGATTGTAAAAGCATATTAACATAGAATCCATAATCTGCAACGGTTTGTATAGTCATCAGTTGTACATGCAGCGAGCATTTAGGCTAATCTAATCTAAACGCACATCTAAAACAAAAAGAAAGCAAAAAAGAACACTTCAGTTTGTAATTCAGTTTCTCTTCATGTGAAGGAAAAACCGGAGCTCTTTTAGCATTAACACTGTGCAGCTTCAAAGCAAAGCTCCCGTTTTATCATGATCTGCTGGTCTGATAAAGACCAGCTGAGCCATGTTAGAGAGTAAATGTGATTTGGGTAGCACTTCACATTTACTTGAGTTTAGCTCATCGACAGTGTCTTGCAACGTTACTTTGATATACAGGGATTTTATTTGACAAATAAGCACGAGTAGAACATAATTATGAAGTGAAATTAGAAACAATCTGATTAGTTTGGTGTTCATTTGCTTTTGGTCCTGATTTAATTTATTCCAATGACTTGGACTGAAGCTACAGCCACACAGTTTGATGTTTTGTATTGATATTTTATGTTTGAATGAATATATAGTGAAACTCGACATCTGGTGACCTCCGAAAGCAATTTGTTAGACAAGCCTACATTTAATTTAAAGCGGTCTTATTTTTAATTTTCCAGTGTCTTTTTACACCATAATCAGATAACTATGTTACCCTCAGTTGATAAGAAAATGCTGCATATGTCAAAAACAACTTTAAATAAATCAGAATTTGTATCATAGCCTTTTTACATGCTTTAAAATTGGCGTCTGTGTCTTCTGGCAAAGAAACAGATCAACTCTCTGGGAAGGACTGGGCAGGGATTTAAAATATTACTGTACTGTTTCAATGTTTTACCAAACTGTGCAAAAACGGTAATCAATGATGCAGTTTTTGGAGTTTCCAGACTGTATTAATCCAAATTTATCATTGTGAAAATGAATTAAATGATGTGAAAGTAAATAGTAGAGAAACATAGGACTGAACAACATTTTCAGATGATGTTTTAAAAAAAAAAACTATGTGTAAAGTTATGTTCTCGTGACATTTATGCACTAGTTTGTGTTGTGAACAGAAACTTTTTCAGTAATACGGACGTTTGTTGTCTAATTGTGATCCAGTTTTGGGAGCCATCTTGGATATTTTGCCTACAATGTTTGTCGAATGCTGAGGTGAAGCCACACTCTCCGTTGCCACCTCAAAGAAAGCATATTGTTGTTTTTGTCAGTCACAGGTCAAAGGTCAGGATGTGTGCACACAGGCAGTTTCAAACAGGGAGGAAATGTAGGTTTGCCCGCCGTGTCGCGTTTCCCCTTCAGGGTGAAGAAACAAGCTCAGGAGGAAGGATTTCGCCCCTGATGATGATGATGTGGAAACCACGACGGCGCCGCTTTTAAAGCCTGTTTGCCATTTTTCAAAGCCTCTAAAAAATGTTCTCACAGGCACATGGAGTAGTGTCAGGGCTACCCTGAAAGTGTTTTCTGCTTTTGTGGCTACGAAGTAGCAGCAGGTTTTCTAAACGTTACGTTATGTGACTGTCGCTTGGGGAGCGGGGGCTCAAATAGGGCTGCTTTTTTAAATATCTCTGGCTTATTCCCCCAGCGGAGCCGACGAGCGTCTCGGTTTTCAGCGTCAAGCTCCGGGTTTGTGTCCTCTGCCGCTCTCTGGTTTCCTTTTATGAATGCGTATTTCTCTGTGGAAAGGGTAAAAGGAACAGTGAACTGTGCGCTGGATGTGGTGAAGGGACACTCAGCAGGGTTAGTTTATTCTTAGCCTTCGTTCTGACCTGCAGCTCGGCTCAGAGTCTCCACGCCGAGAACGTGGCAGCGGTGTGAGAGTCTGTGTGTGTGCGCGTGCGTGTGCGTGTGTGTGTGAGTGGTCTTCTCCCCCGGCTGCTCATTATTAATTTCAAACAGGTGTCTTCACCAGTCTGCCTTGGGCCAGTCATGTTACGATTATTTATGGGCCAGTTTTAGAGAGTTCTGGTTTCATCTTATTACAGAGCAGGTTGGCCACAACATTTTGGGTTGAAGCTGTTACACGTTCTCTTAATTATATACCTTATCTTGAATTACTCCTAATGGTAGATTTTAAAATACTTGCAAACTTCAGGCTATTTTAAGGGATCCTGATTTTTTATTTTTTTTTGAATAAAGTTCTGACCTTCAGTCGGTCATGGCAGACGGCTGCTTGTACAAATCCAGGTTCTGCTGGAGGTTTTTTCCTGTTAAAGGGGAGTTTTTGCTCTCCACTGTCCCTACATGCATGCTCAGTATGAGTGATTGCTTTAATGTCAACGACAATCTATTGTTGCTGCAAGTCAACAACTCAATTAAATCTGCTGGGTTTCCTTCTATAGAAAACATTTTAACCGAATTTGAATAATAAACTCAAATCAACTGGTTGATAACCGGGATCCACGGAAATATCTATGATTCGACTGAATTTTTTTTGGTGTAAACTGCCTTGAGATGACAAGTAGTGAGCTGGCACCATTAAAGTAAACGTAATTGAAGTTAAAGCAAGACTAAGTAACTTTTCAACCTTCATAAAATATTTTTATAACTTTTGTGAATATATGTCAAGTTACAGGGTGTTGAATGACACCTCTGTCATGACCCGAGGAGTTCTGTATCGCTTAACTTTAACTAATCTAAGAAACTTTGAGGTGGGTGGCAGGAATCCTGCCGCACAAAACAACTACAAATGTGCTGACTGCTTTATGGCATACGCCACTGCCCCCGTTTCTTATTTTCAACATCATCATGTGACATTGTTTCACCAGAATTACATTCATTACCTCATCGCTATTCATCCTTCACACAAACATTGGAAACAGAAATGTACCTTAATCCAACTGCAGTCGACCGAGAGATCAGGATTTTACATTGCTATGCGCTGGTGCTCATGGGAAATGCAGTCTTACTCCAGATAAAAAAAGTGATGCTTTTTTCCACAATGGCGCAAAAATGGACCAAAACTGAAACTACTTTAGTGTTGCTTTAAGAAGTAATATTTCTACATCGAAGCCTCCCTCAAACGCGGTAAACCTTTCATGGGTTCGCATACTTTTTTGGGGGGAGTTTATTTTCCCACAATGCATTGTGTTCTGCGTCCTGATTGGCTAAATATAGCAGTCAGGAAGCGAAATGCTAGTAAATCAAATTTTCTACTATTTATTGATGATTAAAACTATTATTTTAAAGAAGTTATTTGTCAGAAAACATTCATAGTTCATACTTTTATTTGTTAAACAAATGCTTGGACCTTAAAACAGGTTTGGTTATATTGTAGACTTTTTCATTCTATGATAATTATTTAAAAAATGCGCCGATCTCACTGTATTGCTATTTGTTGTAATAGTGTTACAAAGGAAAATGATTGGGCCTCCAATTAGCCTAATTGTTATGACTAAAATATATATATATGACCTAATTGATGCTATTTAAAGCAGTCCAGTATAACACTCTGGTGTTCCTTACAGAGAATCTCATGGATTTATTTCCTTTTTACTAATTTTGACTTTGTTTTTTTATCTATGAGGACCTTTGACAGAGAAAGTCTGACTTCTCCTCCACCATCCGCTGCCTCCCTATTGCCATCGGCCAGATTAACATATTACATCCTCATACTGAGTTCTTTCTTCTGCAGTCCCAGTTTCCTGCCATGTTGCAATATGTGTTAATGAAGCCACAGCGTGGCCTCTTACTGTTTTTGACAAAGCTGTCGATCGTGCGTTTGGCTGGCGGTGACGCAGGCGTAAACTCGCACGCTTTAAACAACACCTTCGCCTCGTTTTTGACGAGATATTTCTGGGAATTAGGAGGAAAGACGGAGTGTGTTTGTGCCCTTGTTGGTGTTTTCGGCTCGTGACGCGTTTGATATTTGCAACCTGTTTCTCCGTCTGTCACCTACGTAGGGTGACTAACCCGGAGCCGTTCCTAAAATAAAACATCTCCCAATCCCCCGGGGAGTTGTGTCCCGCGCGTGGAGCGTACAAGTGTGCTTCTTTCATGTTTCCTGCAGCTGCAGCACGCGTGACTCAGCCCCTCCGCTGCATTTCCACACAGTTGTGTTGTTTTGTGGCCCACCTAGCCTGCGTGACATCATCTCTCTGTCTCACATGCAGCTCTTTGCGTCTTTATCAATGCTATTTGGTCCTTGCTAGCTAGCTGCAGCATGCACACATCATTTTCCTTTGTAACACTATTACAACAAATAGCAATACAGTGAGATCGGCGCATTTTTTTCACGGTCTGAGCCAGAAAACAGAGTAGAAGAATCGTACTTGTTGCCTTGTGCATCATTAACATAATTATGAGGTCCATTATGTAAAACTGAAGAGTCATTCCTGTGTAAATCATCGCTGCATTCAGTGGTGAGAACCACTAACCTAAAAGTTGGCTACGTTCATTTTAACTTGTCAATTTTTCACTGCTTAAACTTTGGTTTCAAAGGGCCACAAATGGGCCCTAAGTTGATCTTGGAAAGATCTGATGGAAAATTATAATAGTTTTCATAACGTACCTTTGTGATTTTAAAAATAATATTCTTCCTCAGATGCTCATTTTTAAAATTTTGCCTCAAAGTAACCAGTAAAAACTAATAGCTCCTTTTTTTTCTGGTCCTGATGTGACAATTTAACATGTTTTTACAAGCTTATTGACAAAGTCAGGAAAAAAAGGTGCAAATTAGATCTCCAACTACGGGTCAATAGTAGCGAGCAAACTTTATCGTTTGTTAAAGGATTCCCTTTAACATGACAAAATTCTTAAAGGCTCAGCTTGCTAATAGATGAAACAGTTCTGTAAATTTCAGGGAATGTTGTATAGTTAGGTTAAGTTAAAGGATTTGGTAAATTTCCACATTAATTCAGAGAAACTTAAATGTTAATATTTTGTTTTATCACAACATGCATGCGGTGTTTGCAATTTAACACCAGTACTATACAACAAAAGTAGTAATTCAATATTCATTTGCTTCCCTTTGCTTCGTTCAAAGACCCAAATCTTTGCTTTAATTTTAGTATTCTTGAGCCCAGGGCTCTAAATTGTTGCCTAAGCAATGAAGTGATGGTAAAAACATCTGTAGATATTGTACAAATGTGTATGGTGGGTAGGGGGCGTTGGTTCTGCCCCAGCAGTGTGCAGATGTTTTAGCATGAGCATGATTGTTTTAATCAAGAATTCACTCAAATATTTTCCCCCACTGGCTGCAGTGGTGTATGTGGGAGCAGCGTTGCATTAAAATAAAAAGGTTCCACGTTTAAATCCGTGTCTGGGGTGTGGAGATGTAAAGTTTGCATGTTCTCTACGTTTCGCATGGTACTTAAACATTTTCCTATATAAGTATTTAACAACTCTCTGTAAAATCTTTTCAGTGTTTAATGGTTTGTCCCGTGTTGCCTTGTGGATCTAACGTCTGCTTTTGTTGTGGGTTATATTCCAGCTTTAATGTAAAACCCCTGGACTGGTTGATATAGTTAGAAGAAGTCCACATAGATTGATCAATTAATGTTTGAAAAGCCCTAACCCTCCATATTTATATTTCCATACATTTCCTTCCTGTGTAGTTTCCAACTATAAAAATTCAGCATTTATTGAACCCTTTTAATGGCTGTTCAAACATGTCCTAACGACGCCAGTTAAAGCCAAATTAGTTAAACAACGACTGTAGATTAAGATTGAACTGTCCATCCAGATCCATAACGACAGAGCATGCATAATCTAATCTGATCATTGCTCAACTGAAACCACAGGATAAAGGTATTTTTTGCTCTGAAACATTTTTAGCTGGTGCAGGAAGAAAGTTAAATGCCAGGTAATGTATAGGAGAATCAGAGGTGATGATATGTGTGTTGCTTTTCTGTTTTTGACTTTTGTTATATTGGATTTTTCCTTGGATGGATTATTTTCTCCGAACACAAAGTCTCTACTGTGCATTTCTCAAAAAGAAATTCACAAAAAAAAAACGTTTTTAACACATCTTTGCGTGTTTTTTATTTAAAATGTTGCCACCGTTTCATATGACTTTAACGCAAATCCTAAAAACCTTAACAGTTATGCTGGAAGAGGGAGTTAAAAAGCAAAAAAGCAAAATTGAATACAAAGATCTATCTACTAATAAAGGTTAGGGTACAGTTGAACACCAGCTTCTGTGAGGATTAGGGACCATAGACATAAACCAATACCTCCATGAACACCAAAAAACACTTTTAACTGTCTATTTTAATAATTTAAATTATAAATGTCCTTTAAAATACAGTAAAATTAAGTTAGAACTAACATAGAAAACGACATGGACAGTGTCGGTCTGCAACCTTGACAATCCAGCTAATAAAATTATTTTAGAGGAGCACACATTACCAGACCTTTTGATCAAAGAACTAATAATTTGTAACCATTATGTACAATAAGAAATTTGCATATCTTATATTATATATTTTAAGCTAAAGTTGTTACAAGAGAAGCTCCGTTGAGATCAAATGAACCACTACGGGTGCCAGAGCTGCAAGTTACAAACCCTCTGATCTGCAGTCTTCCCAATCTGCAGCAAATCAGTACCAACAACATGCCAGTTAGCATTGCTCCTAGAATAAAAAATCAGTTTATTTATATAGCGCCAATTTACAACATGTCATCTCAAAGGCAATTTACAGGACAATCAGTTCAAATCATAGATACATAATTAACTGAACAGTTTTTAAAAAGTTTCCAATCTAAGGAAACCCAGCAGATTACATCGAGTCATTGATCTGCAGCCTTTACTCCTCTGGAATCAGCAGACCGAAACAATGGCTTGTGTTGTCGTTGACTTTACAGCAATCCCTCATACTGAGCATGCATGTAGCGACAGTGGAGAGGAAAAACTCCCCTTTAACAGGAAGAAACCTCCAGCAGAACCTGGATTAGTACAAGCAGCCGTCTGCCATGACCGGCTGGGTTTGAAGAGACAGAAAACTAAAATAGATTCAGAGGAAACTAAAAACAGAGTTTTTAGTAGCAGTAGTAAAACTCAGCCGATGTTCTCCTCCAAGAAGCTGTCTCAGCTAACAGAACACCTGACCAGGTGTGGTTACTATGGGGAGAAGAACACTAAGAGAAAACAAGAGGTCGACAAGGTTCAAATAAAAGCATCTAAAGCAGATCGAACAAAGGAAGGAAGTAGCAAAATTAGAAGTGATCAAATCGTCCTCCAGCAACCTCAGCCAATAGCAGCTTAACTATAGAAATAACATAAAGGTATATTATGGGCCGTTGTATACTGATTTGTTTTTCTGCTATTATTTGCTGAAAGTCAGAAAAAGAACGGTGTGATTACATCCCACATTATTTCACTCCTCATTGTGTTTACAGCTTTTTTTTATTAGTATGCTACAGAGCATTTATTGTCAGATTTAGAAAGCTTTAGAGAGCTTGAACTTTAATTTAGAGAGGCCAAGTATGTCATAGAGTCCTAAGGGGAAAACATTTAAGGGCACAGTCACGTTCTGGTCGAGACGGAGAAAAACGAACGAGACAGGCGGCCAAGTGACAAAGAGCTGAAATGAAAATAGAAAAGAATAACAAAGAGGATGAAAACATCAATCCCTCAGCTGTGTCTTCTTCTGAGTGTTTCCTCCCTCTCTCCTAATGTCAGAGCAGTCAATATTAAGCACCTTAAGTCAACATCTTCAGTTTTTAAGCTGTCTGAGGTTTCCCTGCATGTGTGCAGAAGATGGAGGCAGAAGATGTCTTTCAGTCATCAATGCACACATTCAGCGGAACACACCTGTCCCATCAACGAGGAATCAGAATCAGAAATACTTCAATAATAACAGAGCGAAATTACTTTTGTTACATTACGCCATATGTAATAGACATTACTTATATATATATATATATATATATATATATATATATATATATATATATATATATATATATATATATATATATATATATATATATATATATATATATATATATATATATATATATATATATATATATATATATATATATATATATATATATATGGCACTATAGGACCAGTTTGATATACAGTAACACATTTTCATACAATGAATACACTAAATTAACAAATGTGAATTTTTAAAACGTGAAATAAACTCTAAACTGGAATCGGTATCAAACTTCAACTTCGTGGTTTGATGTAATCGTGGATTGACTTGTTATCCTTGATGCCCGGATGTTAAAAGTGAAAATTGAATTTTAACCACGAATTTAGCTTGTTAAATTTGGGCATCTACATTTTCCTCTTTTGAAATTTTATCTTGGATTTTTTTTCGAATTTACCTTTGAAATTTTTAACTCCGGATTTTGACACTTGACATTTAAAACACTGAATAAATAGTAGAGAAAAAATAATCTTGAAAATCTAAAGGGTTTATTTCAGATTTTAAAAATTCACACATGTTAAGTCAGTGCTGCAACGTCATTTCTGTCGTTATAAAAAAAAAAAAAAAAAATCATTTTTAATTTAAAGGGTTTAATTAATGTTTTTCTTTCTCAAAAAAAGCCTAGTTATGTTGATTATGTTGTTTAGTAAAAGCAAATAAAAAGGGTTACATTTTCAGAGGGTTGAATATTTTCTATTACCACTGTCCCACTTTATCGAATAATGGTTTAATAGATTAAGCTAATACACATAGCTTAATCTGTGAATTTATGTATATGTTGTTTAATCTGGGTGTTAGTTGGATTCTTACCTACATGTAGTGTGAATCTAATGTAAATAATGCCTTTAGGTCGATTAAGTCACGGTTATTCGAGTAGCATGTCAGCAGTAAGGCAGTTCAAAGCGCTTAAAGTGATGAAAACATGATGCAGATTCATTTTATTTTGGTATCAAAACCATTTAAAACAAGCAACACTAACTTATATTAACCGCTGATCTAGATTGTTATTAATCAATTAGTCAACTTGATTTACAAGAACTCTGTGTTTGAGCTGATTTGCAGTTTTCTTGGCGTTAGTTCCCAAATTAGAGGAGCATAAAAACTGAACGCTGCTTCTCCTTGTTTGGTTCTGATTCCTGGGATGCAGAGTAAAGTTAAACCAGAAGACCTGAAGTGGGCTGGAAGGCTGGTGCTAACAGTACTACTCCCATCAATCCTAAGCTGAAAACCTTTCCGTTTAGCCTCGCTGTCGTTCTGGTTTCTCGTCTGTGAAATTCTCCTCTCTGCTGGCGAACCTGCAGTCCAAGCAATTTTCCCTGCCAAGTCGGTGAACACTCGCAGCAACACAGCTCGTCCACGGCCACCGACAGCGTGAGTGCACTCGCTCCACCCGTGTGGTTTTTTTTTGCCAGCGCAGGCCTGCGATCAAAACCCCACAGACTGCACACACCCTGTAATCACGGCTCGGAGACGTAGCTGCGGCAACAGGCTGCCTCCTCCTCGTCCTTCTGTGCCTCCCTCTTTTCCAATCTGCTTCAGGCCTAACAGTTCCCCTAACCCCCCCCCCCTGCCGGGCTCTGACCACATTAAAACTCTCTGTACTGGGTTCACTGACCAACAAGGCCAACCAGGATCCTCCAGGGTGTGTCAGCTGTGCTGCTTTTTTCTTTTTATTTAGTCTGACTGCAGGTTTGCTTACAGCTTTAAAGACTCAGACCACCAACAGATTTCAGTAGGTTTGTCGTAGTTTGACCCTACTTTTATAGTAGCGGATGTAACACAGTCTGCAGTAACCTCCAACCTGACTGCAGGACGACTATTAATCACTCTCAAAACGGGCCTTTATGGAAGAGTGGCAAAAGCAGTAGGTGGTTGAATTTGGTGTTTGCCTCAAGCAAAGTTAAAAAGACAACTGTGTATAAATATATATATATAGATATATATATAGAGATATGTATGTATATATATATATATATATATATGTGTGCGTGTAGTTTCAGTCAGCTTTTAAAGCAAACAAACAATGCCCATAATGTATGGAGTGAGTTCGCTGTCAAAAAGGTGTATTAAAAACTCTGACATTTGTATTCGTATTTATATGTCAATAAAGTTCTTGTGCCCAAAATTCAGCTGAAATATTTGTGAGTCTGAGAGTATGAATCTAAAAGCTGTGAGTGAAAAGTCTTACGAATACAACTCTAATTTTTACCACTACGAACTTTTCCTTTCTCTGTTGACACGAATTCAACTTTCTGGGCATGCGTAAAAAATTATTACGATGACGTCACAGGGCGGAGTAATAGATGCGCAAGTTTTGAATACACGTTTTTGACAGCCATCTTACTCCATAATAATGTGCATGGTTCAAGGCAGCAGTATTAAGCTGTGGTGATCATTTCCTTTAGTAGGGAAGCAGAAGCTTTTGAAAAATGGATGGAAATAAATACATGGTGAAAATCTGGAGGCTGGAAAAGATCTGGAAGTGATGATAAAAACATGGATCCATGTGTTTGACATAGTTTGAAAGCTTGACATCCACATTTTCAGAAAAAAAAAGAAGTTAGGTTACTTTTACCAAACAGCATTTTTATAATAGGTTGTTAATCCCTTAGCAAGGTCCAATGCATCGCAGAGCACTGTGGTCAAAGTTGTGTTGCTGCTGCAACAGTGCTGTTACATGAAGCGACGCAACACAACTCAATAGGTTTGAGATTTTCCTTCTTATTAGAAGTTTATACTAGGTCTCACCAGTGTAGGTTGATGCAAATGACGCATTCACTGTCGAGAGTTTGTGCAGAAAAATTTTCAAGCTTTACAACAAAATACTGACAGAAATCTCACAAACATGGAACGCTCCATGAAATGATTGATAAGCACGATCAGCAGAAGTGATGCATAAGTGAAGCATGAATGCAGTGATTAGAGTGTCGCTGTCATCCAGAATGAGCTCTGGAGCAAACCAGACCGCTGTTATCGGCCTCACAGCGGATGATCTGTGGGTTCAGAGCCACGCATAACACTATTTTGGACCGATCCACGGAAACCTGGCGTCCCGACGAGGGTCTGGGCGAACTCGGCTGTGACATGATGAATGCGCGCCGCTGCAGAAGAGTGATGAGCCGGCTCCTGACTGCACCACCTCAGGGTAATCTGGCATGATCCGCACATACACAGGCACACACAACCATGTCAGAGTGATTAAATCACTAATAGCTTGTGGAAGAGGCGACGTGACTCATGCAGGCTCTTCATCTTGACTTGCATCTCTCGTCCTCCTCCTCAGCAAAACTCTCCACTACAGTCTTTCTTCTTCTTCTCTCCATCTTTCTGCGTTTACTTTATTCTGTGGTTCATCTTAATGTTCGACTTCTATAGAGTCATTTTTTTCACCCTCCTCCTCTGCTCAATTCATCACTCACCTTCTTTTTTATTTGTCCCATCACATTTTCTGTCTATATACCCAATCGTTCCCTAGGATGATGTATTACACCTCTCTATTTTATTGTTCATCCATCCGTTCCCTCTCACCTCTTCCAAACTCTCTCAATTCCTAAAGTTTGCCCTTCATCTTCAACGCCTCTTACTTTATCATCCTCGTTTTTCCTCCTTCATTTCCTCAGCCCGTCCCGTCCATATTTATCATCTCAGGTGACTCTCAGGCAGTTCCAGGAAAGAAATGGCATTGAACAAATTTTGGCCAGGACTTTTATAAAAGGTTATCTGAACCCAACGTTTTACAGAAACACTTATTTTCCTTTATCGGCGCACATTTGTTCTCTACAAATGTGATCAGACAAAAGCTCAGTAAATTCACTTTCACTGGTTTGATGATACAGAAATATCAAGGCGGATATTATATGGGATACAAATGTTACTGAACTAAAAGTGAAAAACTTAAGTATGTATGTTAAGGGGGCACAACAGGCAGTAAAGGGAAATCATACGTTTGAATCAAAGACAGTCTCGAACATTTATGACTCTTGAGGACTACAGTTGGATTCTCCTGGAAGAAGCAAATGCAGCAAAGTTCTGGTGAGAAATTAACATGCAGTCGTCACATGTGTGAATCAAATTTTACATTTCAAATAATTTACACAGAATCCTCCTGCTTTGCACTATCGCTGTAAACTTTCCACAACACACCTAGATCGTACATTTTTGCTGCAAACGCTGAAGGATTTACATTTATGCATTTAGTGGACGCATTTATCCAAAGCGACTTACAAAAAGAGGGTTAAACATTGAACTGCGACACACTTTACGACTCATAAGTTACCTGCAGTATGCAGTAGTGTTTCCTGAAACAATGAGGATCTTATCATCTGTGCTTTGTCTCATTCTTCATTCCAGACTTTGTTCCTCTTGTTTATCTCCTTTTATGATTCCTTCCTTTTGTCCTTACAGACTTTCTTGTCTTCTTCCTTCTCCTTTTATTGTCTTTGCCAACTGTTCCGGCCTTTCCTTACCTCCTTGTGTCATTGCTTCCTCACTTTCTTCCGTCTGCATTTCCCCTCTACCTTGCTTCATTCCCTATTGCAGCTTTTTGATCCCCCCTCATATCCATCCTTCATAATGTTCTTTCTTCTGTCCTTCGTTCCTTACTTTCTTCCTTGTTTGCATATTTCCTTTCATGCTTCCTATCTTGTGTCTTTCTGTACTTAATTGCTTTCTTCCTTCCCAAATTTTTTGTGTTGTCCATGCTTTTTGTCTTCTTTTCTTATGTTGTTGTGTTCTTCCTCTTTCTCTAGCATATATTTTCCTTTCATTCATATTTTTCTGTTGTGCTCATTTGAATCCTTTCATCATTTGTTTTGTTCTTTCATACATCCTTTCTTGTGTCCTTCCCTATCTCCTTCTTTATTGCGACCTGTACTTCCCTAATTTCTTTGTTTTGTCGTTTCTACATTCATCCATCATCCCTTCCTTTCTTCCGTTGTTTGTTTTTTTACAGGTTCCCAACATAATTTTTTTTGTTTTGACGGTCCTAAAAGGACGGAGAACATTTTCAACACGTTGCAACCCAAGATATTTGGTTTCTGTTTTAAACTGAAGCACCATGTGAGGAAACTTGAAAACAAACTGATGAATTAAACATGCGGGAGGACGCTGAGGGTACTGTAAGAAGATAAACAACATCTAAAACGCTTTGCTGTCTGAAGTATTCCAGTCGGAGCCTGTGAAGCACTTTTAGCCTCTGTGGTGTGATGTCCTTCAGACGGCTAGCTGCTCCATGGCTGCTCCCTATTGTGCCATAACATAAATTGACAACGAGCATTAAACATACATGAGAACAAACGAGGAGAGAGGGAGCATAAAGGGAGGGAGCATAGGCTGCGCGAATTATGTTTTTTTTAATGTTATTTTCTTATTTATCTGTGTTTGTTTTAGACCAGATATTTGTCTTCCTTCATAAAATGTTAATGGATTTTTTCTTTGCCCAAGTTTTTCTCTTATTTGGTCGCTAATCGAGACTCCCTGCGTCCTCATGCTTGCTTTTCTGTTTAGCGTTCACAAAGATTTGCTTTTAGATTTCTTTCCACTCTCCATGCTTCCTTTTACCCGGTGGAAAACTGTCCATAATATATAATTTATTGCAGCTAAAAGCGACCGTGTTTAAGGCAGTACTGGTTTGGACCACGCAGCCACAATGTTTTAAAAGCATTTTTTAGAAACACACATAAAGTGACGGACCATATCTGTCTGTCAACCTTTCGATGACAACCATTAACACTGCGGGACAGGAAACCAAAAGCATTAAAACATCATTCTTGCCTTCTTCACATTCTCAGCTTTCTGTGACTTCTTACACCTCTTATCAAACATTACCACTGTTTAGAATTTATCGGTTGCATACTTTATGTTCGCCTGCATAAATAACCAGATCGTTTTCTGCCATGCATACAAAGAAGGAGCAAACTTTGTTACAGGCTCTTGTTTAAGTGACAGCAATTTTCGTGCTTCTGCACCATTAAGTTCTGATGGAGGGGAAATAAACAACTTGATGTGGCTTGTAGATGAGAAATCAAATGTAGGTGAAGATGTTTTTAATCATCTTCACATATCAGGTCTAGGTAGATGTAACACAAAGATTTTTGTTTTTGCGCTGTATTTGCATATTAAGAAATCCTGCCGATATGTTCAAAGTCAAATCATAAATACATTCCCGTGTGAAATACAACGTTAATGTTGCTCAAATAATCCAAGTTTCTTTAAAACGTCTTGGTGGAGGGTAACGCTGTAAGCCGGAAGGTTCTCCTGTCACAGTTTAGATTAGGTTTCAGCAAATCTAAGGATTCCTCTGCCAGAATAACAGTCTCATGACTGTAATAGTACCCTGACAAATCAATATCCAGGCAACAAATATAATGTCCTGGATGGTAACATCGGTTGTTAGCTAAGCAGTGCTAACCCATCTCATTTGCTTTTGCCCCACCTCTTTGAATCTTTGTCAGGCTATATGTTATGTAACAGAGCAATGGTTTTGGGTTGTTCTTGTTTGGTAACAGAAGTTACAAAGACAACAGTTTTTTTTAATCATTCAGGAGATTGCTCATGAAATAATCTGCTTTACAAAATAAAACCGAGATAAAGGGGCAAAAATCTTTTTAGTTGCACAGCACCGAAATCAGATTGTCCATACATGTCCTAACAAAAAATATTACAAGAACAAATCCGAGCTACTCTAACATGCTGTCCAATCAGCAGAGCAGAATGGTAAAAGCAGTTTGTAATTCTCACAGTTAAAATATTTTACCCCCTACTTAAATTTTGACGTTTTCAATGATAAGTAATTTTGTTTTGTCTCTGTTTTTTATTGTGTAGTCCTATTCCCTTTTTTTAAACCATTGAGGTCAAATTTAAATAACGTTTAAATCTAATAAAGACCAGATCATGTTTGTCTTGACTTGACACAAAATCCTTAAAACACTAAAAAGAAGCTTTTTGAAAAAAAATTTAATCGTTGACGGTAATAAATAGTCAAAAAATTTCACGCTTCATGAGGTTTTACATGCAGAATCCGCAGGGATTCCAATACTGGCTGCGATTAATTTAGTTTTCAGCAAAAACAGCAAAACAGACAAGGACAACATGCGCAGACTCATAATTGTCCCCAAATTAATTAATCGAGTAGCCTTACTGGATCCCAGAGTCACATTGGAAAAAAATCACCAAATTTCAGCGTAGGAAGTTTAACTCAGAAGTCAGAATTTCAGGCCTGCGGCTGCAAAATGTTCTTGAATAAATAGTGGATCAACAGCAGTAGGTTATGCAATCATTTGAATCAGCTGTCGCTGCAGCACATCTGATTCAAATGACCATACAAACTAGGAAGGACACTGGGGCTCTGCAGAAAAGAGTTAAAGACACCCCTGAGTCCTCAAACGCAACCTTTAATATTTTAGATGAACACTTTTACATAAAATAGTCAAAAAGATTAAAAAAAAGAACAAAAAAAACCCCAGTGATCCTCTTTCTGTTTCGTGGCTGTTGATCCTCTACTCACAGGACCCTCTTCAAGTGTCGGTTCACACACATCAGAGATAAAAACGAGACGTGGGAGGATTCAACATTTCCAATTAGGACACAGACGAGCAGCCTTTCCTTTTATTCCATCCTCCCGAAACGTATAATCACATCAGAGGAATATATTTTTCTAAAATTGGAGCAGAAACATCTGCGGATAGCATCCCGCTGTGTCACCCCCTGTGAACGGTCGCGTGTCATATTTTTCTCCTCTGCGGCTGAGTATCCCAGGCCTCGTTCGCTCAGATGAAACTGATTGAATGTGATGTGTAGTGCAGGGAGAGTTGGTGAGAGCGAAGTTCTGAGGGTGGATGATGATCAGGGGAGAAACGAAAGTATATTAGCACATTCCTCTGTGCAGGATTTGCTGACATCGCTTCATGAACATGCAGGCCGTATGCATGTGTGCCGGTTCATGTCTGCTATGGTTTCTCTTTAGTATAAACCTCACTGGCAACTTCCTTTATTCTTTCCACCAAAGCTTCATCATCACCTTTATTAGTTTCTCACTCTATTTTCCCCATCTTCCATTCAATTTTCTTATAACTCTTGGTGGAGCATGTGGGAAAAGTAGCTGATTAGGATTAGGAGTCATATAAGGAGAGACAGTGATTTCATAAATATACGTTATGTGACTTTAATTTACACAGTTTATTCCTGCTAGTTTTATTTAGCTAAGAACTGTATCCACATTTAAATTCAAAGTGAATGCGCACACACTTATGACTTGCTATGACTGCTTGTTTCTGATTGTAGTTCAGCAAACTTCAGCAGGAACACTGCGAGGGGCCAGAGGAGCTGGAATTTATGTGCATATTATTTTTTCTATTACACATTCAGGACTTATTGACATTCTTAATATATATGTAAAAAAAAAGGATATATATACTTTTTAAAGTTACCTACTACAGCTTTTATGCTAATGCTAACGCGGCTATTGGTGTAGCTAAATGCTATTTCTAAATTCAACTTTAAGAAAATTCGAATTATATTCTTCTATGTTGATTTTACCAAATATATATGTAGCCCATACTTGAAAATGCTACTGAAAAATAATGTCTAAAAATGTTATTGCAATGGCTAAAACATGCTAATGCTAAAATTTCTAATGAAAATGCTAATACCTTGGCTAAGTACATTTTTTTTTGCTCGTTTTTTTGCAAATGTTAAGTTGCTAATGGCATTATAAGATGATAAGCCTAAAAGGGATAGTTATCCCTAAATGTTAATCCTAAAAAAAACCTATGCTATCACAAAATGCTAATGCTAATATTGCCAACAGAATGTGAGTGCTAAAAGTAAACATGTCATTTGTTTTAGCAAAGATAGACTTAGTCGAAAATCTTAACAGAAATGTGTGGAGATCTGTGTATTCGGGTTGAATTTGTATATTTGTTTTAAATCAACAATGCTTTTGGGTTTTGCTTAAAACTTAATGAGAGAGAATCCAGTTAAGAAATTAAGTAAACAATATAGCTAAATATTAAATTCATAAATAAAAATAATAAAATATAAACTGCTATCAAAAACGTTCAATACCAATACTAATCCCACCATAAAACTCCATTGCACACGTTGCTATTACTTGCTCTCTAGGAGGAATTGCGGCAAAGTCTCTCACTGCAACCATCATCCATTGTCGTGCGTAATGCTGCAGACTCAAGGGCTCTATAAATCTGACCATGCTTCTTCAGATGGTAATCTACGTAGGAAAGCATGGTATAACTACCTACTGGCAAATAAACATAGACGGCACTGCAGTGTCATTATAGAACTGAATTAGAAATTGTGTTTTGAGATTTAAATCTGTTTATTAGATCAGGTTCTATTGGATTGATTTAGCTGTATATTTGTGGAAGGGTAAAGTGTCTCAAAATGACATTTTTTGTACGAATAGATTTTTGTAAATAAACAAAATTCCGATCTATTATGAATATCGTATGACAGAGTATTCGAACTAAGCGAAACAAATTTTAAGATGTTCTTGTTCCATTTAGGATATCATACTCCAAGTCAGCTGCCCTCTTCCTATTTTTCGTTTTACCTCTCTTTGTCAAGTTTTTAGTCTCTGCCTCTTTATCTGTTGATCCTCCAACCCCACCACCTTCTGCAAACCTCCTGTCTCCACGTGTTTTATCGTTCTCTCCTCCTTGGCTTTGAATCATCTCTCTTTAACACTCCTTCTCTGCTTCCCCATGCACATCCGACGTGCAACTTTATTACTCAGCACAGCTGGAGTCTACTTATCAATGGTGTGTATGTGGGTGACACAGTGTGTGAGTTGAATGGCTCCTCATTAGAGTGCCATGATATCATTAGAAGAGGGAATATCTTCCCCCCCTCAGAGCTTTTTATCTCACTGACCTCACTCCAAAGGTTTTGTGTTGGGTTGCTTTCAATAAGGGAACAGAAGCTGTGCAGGAGCCTGACAAGCTGACCTAAACTTTGATATTTTAATCCATAAAATACCTATAAAGATACTAGAGCTACACTTATTAAGCAAATCTGACTTGTCTATCCTTGTTTTAGGATTAATACTGTAAATTCACACAGCAAGCACATTTTTTCTGTTTGAATATTCTGAAAGTAGCAGGGATGTTTCTGGGTGTTTAAAGGCAACCTCCCCATTTTGACTTCACTATGTTTGCATAATTTTGAATCCTTGAGCTAAGAATGGGGTACTTTCTTTCCGTTACCTTGACTTAAACATGTAAATGTATCAATTTATCAAGGCAGTCAACGAGATGTGCTGCATTGTTTTTAAATTATTGCCCTGAATTTTTTATTTTTTTTACAGTCCAGGTTTCACCATGAAAAAGGGAAGCAGACACATAAATCAACCTTTACTCAAGGAATTTACTCGGTTTTAGCATCGCCCACAGATGCCGTGTTTGAAGTTCACGGCGTGCACGTTTTCTATTGAAACACACAAACACAATGATGGTTGCAAATCAAAAAGTAGAACTGGAGCCAGGGGACAATGGGGAGGAAAGAGATTGGAGATAAAAATGTAAAGAGAGGTTTCGGCCATTAAGTAATGCAATGAGGTCCCAGCTAATCAAATCAGGCTTTCGCTCAGTCATTGGCTTAGCCACAAACTTTAGCGTCACAATCAAGCTGCAAAGACAAAAACTTCTACATTATACTAAATAAAAAATGCTGTCCAAAGCAGATAGTAAGTAAAACCTTTTTTCGTCCTCCTGATTTTTTTTTTTACTTCCAGGTTTTAGTACTATTTCTGGCTGCATCAGCTCGCTGCGTTCACTGAACCTGTTGGAGAATGGTGGTTGTCCGTGTTTAGTGTCAGGCTGTTGACAGGCCGAGACGCCGAGGCTGTCGAAAGAACTTTCCAGGGAGAAGATGTCAAAAAGTAACAAGGCAGAAACACGAGGAAAATGAGACAGACAGTGAGGCGAAGGTAAAGGTGGGAGAGAGAAGTAATGTTTCTGAGGAAATTATTAACGACGAACCTGCAAATCCTCCGGACCGTTGGCGTCCAAGTCCAGTCCTGCGGCCCTGCGCCTTTAAAATGCCTCCCTTCTTTAGCATACCCCAACCAAACAACTCATCAGCGCCTTTAAACTCGGCAGACATTCGGCTAACATTCATTTGAATCAGGTGTGCAGAAGCAGGAAAGCATCTAAAATCTTCAGGATAGCAGGCTTGAGGGACTAGACTTGAGCGCTGACTGCTCGGCGCCATATATTACGTTGGTCTAGATTTACCAAGTCAATTTCAAGTCAGCTGGGACCACAAGACTGAGTTGCCCTATTGGGTCAAATTAAACTTGAAAATGGAAATGTTATCATTAAGAAGTGATGGTGCTTACAAAACTAAAAATGCAATTACTCCCTAAGCAACTATGGTGGTCACTTTTTTAGGAGCACCTTGCTAATCCTCCTTCTTTCCTTCAAAACATCTTTATTCAAAAATGTGTTTAGAAAGATTTTTCAGCTGCAACCCATACAATTAATCTCCCTTTGTTAGCACATCCAAAAAGGGATTTAGTGCACATGGAGGCTGCTAGAGTAGCAATGAACCTGAAAAACCGCATTGAGTCATTTCAGTTCAGTTCAATCCAGGTTATTAATATGACGCCAATTTACAACAGATGTAATCTCAAGGTACTTTACAAGGAAATCATTTAATTCCAATCATAAAAACATTTGTACATGCTAAACAAATCAGTTTAAAACGTTTCCAATCTAAATAATCCCAGCAGATCGCATCAAGTCATGACTCAAGTATTCTCTCTGGAATCGGCATGAAAGCTTGTGTTTTCGTTGACTTTACGGCAATCCCTCATACTGAGCATACAGGTGGCGACAATGGAGAGGAAAAACTCCCCTTTAACAGGAAGAAACTGCCAGCAGAAGATGAACCTGGCTCCGTACGAGCGGACGTCTACTGCGACCGACCAACCGACTGGAGGTTTTAAGAGACAGAAAACACAAATAGAAGCAGAGAAAACTTGAAAAAAGATGGAGAATGTAGAGTTGCTGGCAGTACCGCCAGGATTTGGTTAGTTATGCAGAAACATCCTGATGGAAGTGGCCATAACGAGAGAGGCACACAGTGATCATTAATGTTTAACACGGTCAGCAACAATAGTCAGCTGCTATTAAAGTACAACCATCACCAGGATGAACAGTTGGTGGAAGTTACAACTTCAGATCCTAACATTTGAATGTTGCAGCTGAAACCAAGACAAATACTGTCTTTTCACTTTGTAGTCTAATGTAAGCAAGTCTATCTTCAGTTTTGTGTAAATATTTGTTTCCTTAGCTGAAAGACGTCGTCTCCTGCTGCTTTAGTCTATCATCTTCAATATCTGTTGTTTCGAGAGATGGTTTCTGAAAACATTGTTTGCAGCATGTGTTTGAGCTTCTCTATCCTTTCAATAAACCTAAACAGGTCTCATCTAAAATATTTTCTAGTTTTTGGACCCTTATTAGTTGTTTGCAAAGAAAAATCCAAGATCAGTTTCTGAAACATCCAGACAGGTTTGACTGGCACTAATAAGACTGCCACAATCAAAAAACTGTATTCAGTGACCTGACAGCTCTGAATATTGGTTTAAGAATGGGAGACAATAATGAAGCCTATTCTTTGTATTGCAGTAAACAAAGTTTGTTGTTGTTACGACACTAAATTTAAAGTTACATTGGATGTATTTCCTGGAAAATATTTCTCTAGAGTTTATCTGCTAGAATGTCTCTTAAGACGCATCTCTCTAATGTCCGAGACCGAACGTAATCCTCATTGGTGATAGTGGAGAGATAATCTGTTAAATCCCATAAATCCTGAACTCTGCATTACTCCGGGAAGAGCTGTGAGTGATCTGCAAATTATTTTCTGAGGCCTTGATAGAAGCAGGATGAAGTCAGACATCAATCATTTTTGCAGTCGCTTAGTTCATCTGTACTTTCATTTTTTTAAACTTTTTTTTAATTACAAACCTACCCCACTAGAGTTGGTTGCTGTCAATCCGTTTCCCTGCTGGAAAATATGCACAGGCAACCATGAAAATGGCCTCTCCGTGTATTTCCGCCTGAGGATGACCTTTGTCCCATGAGTGCAGCTATAATCAGATCCAGCAGCTGCTTCTGCTCCTGCACGTATTAGATTAACACATGAAACAGTAGATCTTATGTTTATGCTCAAGGCATCATATTACATTCCATGTTTTCAGTTTCACCCGCTATTCTTGGACCTGAGTGGATGATGACTCCTGAACCTCAATTCAATTACAGCTTTTTCCCAAGAACCCATTCAACCCAACATCTCACGTCAGCTACATCAACGAGGGGGGTCGGCTGTTTAAGAGCCCATTTATCTTTGTGCACGCATCATTAACAGTGCCGCAGAGCTGAGTATAAAACGCATGCATGTAATTCTATTGCTGCAAAGCGAACAGGAAAGAAGATGAAACAAATGTAAACAAGTGAACAACAGTGGGCTTTTTTTTTTTTTTTTTGGCCTGTATTCGTATGCAAAGAGACAATTTGCCCAGTCGGATGAATAATGTTTGTAACCCTCCAGGTGTTGAGGGGGAACAATGTTTTCATGCTTACCTGCTCGTGTGGGTTGTGCTGAATTGTCACCTGAGAAGAATGAACTCATGCAAGGATGGCTGCCCGCTCATATAGACACGGGAATGGAGTAAAATATGGGGAGGTTTGTGTTGACCAGGTGCAAACGTGCAGCGTTTTATAATTTGTTTGTGCTTTGTGTGCAGTCACTGTGTACGCACATTTGTTGTATTTAGGACAAGCTCGGGTGTCGGACGACTGGCGTTGAAGTTAGGACGCTTCAGTCTGTCCTCTGTTTTTTTTAGGAGGTGCTTTATGTTAGATCTAGCTTGGAGATGCAGGTTCTCCTTTGTGATGGATATTGTTCAGCATAAATATCCAATCAACGAATTAGAAATTTTCTCAGAAACACATTATTATATGTTTCTCGTCCCCCTGAATGAGCTCAGTGAGCCGAGACATAACGTTCGTATCTCAGCAGATATGAAATATTACTCCAGGCTTCTTTGCTCACTTCCTTATTGTCTCATTCTTTTCTACCACAAAAATCTTCTTTATTTACAGTGTTTGTTTCTCTCTCTTCAAATCATAGTTTCAACAAATTAGTTTTGAATCTTCAGTACTGTTTGTATTCTGCAAATCTGTCCATTACAGAAGATAAAATATGGTGAAAACAACAGTATCAAATTGAATACACACAAAACCGTATTATAACTTATAATACTTAATGTACAGTAAAATTAATTATCTTTTAATCAAATTACTCCTTTAGTAGCTAAAGCTAACCAGCAGAATAATCTAGCATAAATCTAGTACTTTGATTACAATTAGGTTTTTTATACTTGCCCACGATATTTAAAGAGTTCAACAGTTCTATCCTCAATATTTGGTAAATTTTTCAGTAAATAGAAAGAAATTCCTAATTAAAAATTAGCCGTCATAAAATCTTTTAGGTCTAAAACACGAAAAAATAATAATAACTGCGGGATTTCATCAAATGCATCAGTGCCTGATAAGTGATTCAAACTCTCTTGCATGTTATTAGCACAAGCTAACCAGCAAATTAAACTAGCTGGAAGCTTGATTAAAAACATTGATTTAATTAAACAAAATAAACATTTTTATCAATATAAAATAACAGGTTTTTTGTATTGAGTAAAGATGAGTAAAGATGTCTCTACAAAGTTCAAATCAGGTTCTGGTAAATTTACTGCTAAATTTACTTTTGTAAAATTTGTCAACTTTTGTCAAGAAAAAGTAATTATCCTATATAAAGTGTATTATTTTGTTTACAAGAAAAGCATACATTTAATTTTTTGATAATGAAAGAGTTTGTTGGCTAATTTACTCCAAATTAAGAATCAAAATTAATCACAAATAAAGTGAAAGATTTAATTAATGAGTGGAAGTTTGCAACTAGATAGGAGCAGTATGATTTCTTGCTGCAGCAAAACTGAGATATCCATTTATCAATTGGTCAAAAGCAATTTATGCTGTTATAATAGATTTGGACTTTTAAAATCAGGGAAGGAAAATTGGGCAAAAACTATGGTAATTGCTCACTGAGAGTGTTAATCAGATTTTTCAGCAACCATCTGCAGTTTGAAACTAAAAATAGTTTAAAGAAATCTGCCCACATGTGTTTAAAGGATTGTTGGGAATAAATTAGCGTTATACAGGTATAAGGCCTGTTGCGAAACTTGGAGTCAGTTTAGAAAAATGGAGTCAGTTTAATCCAGTCAAGTTCAAACTGCAACCAAAGTTATCCCTGGAAGCTATAAAAAAAACAAAAAAACAAGCCCATTACTAATTTCATTACATGCAATTCAGTTCAATCTAATCAGAATCCAAAATTTTAACATTTTGATTTCATACTTTCTAAATTGCCAATTAGTAAAGATTGGTTTCACAATAAAGCATCTAGATTGTATTAAATCTTAATTTTGACCCCTCTAGTCCCAGGAGATGTCACAGTTAAAGTTTTGTTAAACTTTTAGCCCCAGAGTCTCTTTGCCTCCTCTGCAGAGTAGCAACACCGTCCATAAAAGTTGAAAGTTGAGTGGAAGGAAAAGATGGGGTAGCTCATGATATTTAACCTCCCATTAATTAGTTTGAAAGCAGAAATCTATTAATGTTTGCATTACATTAGAATGTCATTATATTAGGCCATTCTAATGTAAAAATAATAATAAAGACGTCAAATATATTCATTAATCAACAAATTAAATGTGCATTGTAACATTGTAGCAAATAAACTTATTTTCAGATCTACTAATATCATAAATGTAATATAACCCAAACTGATTATTTATTAGAATTAGTAGTTCATTTTAAGTATTATTTTAAACATTTATTATTCATTTATTCTTTTTTTTTTTTTTTTTTTTTTATTTTT
>JAVLVB010000879.1:2439236-2459244 GCA_032876305.1 Orestias chungarensis | reverse complement strand
TGTGTGTGTGTGTGTGTGTGTGTGTGTGTGTGTGTGTGTGTGTGTGTGGTTGTAGAGTACAGTAGATAAGTTGATCAAGAAGACAAACCTGGCCTTGGTGGTTGGAAGCAGCAGCTGGCGGGAGCAGTTTGTCAGTGCTGTTACTGTAAGCGCAGGTAATACACCCTCACTAACTATATCTGGTACTTTATTTGATTAGTTTTTGCTGTTAAAACAGTTCACTACAATTTGCTGGGAGCTTTAATTAAAGTATTCTTCATTCATCTAACTTTTTTTTTAAATGCTTTTCAAGATGACACAATTGTATGAAACATTATACCCATTAGTTTTAGGGTTTTACACGTCAAGAACTTTTAAAAGGTGTGAAAATAATCCAACCTCAAGATTTAAGATTCAGTTTATTTACAACACGTCTTCTCAAAGACCTTTGAGAGAAAATCATTTGAATTTAAATGCATAATAAACAAACCGATCTCAAATGTTCAGAAATACTCAACAGGTTCTTTACTCATACCTTACTCGTCAAATATTGTGGTAAATAAGGGTTAATATACAAACTACAACTTAGAAATCTGTGTAATCAATTTTAGCTGAAATAGCTCTAATCAGTGGAAATGTTGATTTTTAAATTAGCTAAACAACAAACCTTTGTTTTTGTAATGAACACAGGCAAACTTAGCAAAAACATGGGCAAGTCCACCCTATCTTTACTTCCCTAAGCAACTATAACTTGCTATAGTTTAAAAACTACAGCATTTAAACGCTTCAAACATGGACTAGATTACTATACAAGCAAATTCGTTTTTGCAATTTCTCCAATCGGAAACTAAAAATGCCCTCAAAAAAGCTGAAATTCCATACAGAATACCTCTAGATCTATTACTGGGAATGACTTTGAACAGCAAGTGGTAATGTGAAACTTGTCAATAATTAATTAATTAATCAATTCCAGATTATTAGCAGTACGTAGCAAAAACCGATGAAATCAAGAAAGGTATTATACTATTTCACATTTATGTTTTTATTCTGTGTCCAAGAAATAAAGAAACTGTCTGTTTACATGTATTCAGATTTAGATAAGCATAATCAAGTAATCTTTTTTCTATTTTTGTCTATTGGGGTACATTTTAAAACAGACTTATTTATTCTAGTTTATTTTATCTGATCTGAGCTACCAAATTATTAGGGCACTTTAGTGATGAATTAAGCCTAAAATAATATAATCTAAGCCTAGTCAAACTAACATCTAAAGCTGAACGGTGATAATGTAAGATAATTACACAAAATAAAATAATATTGTCAATATTGCTTAATATGTTATGTAAAAAATGGTTTACTGGCGTTATTTCCTACTGTTCTAAAACTTTGTGTTCACATGTCTTACTTTTATTCTCTTTTAATCTTTTGATTTGTCTGAAGGAGATGACGATGAGGAGGAAAGCGGCGAAGAGCGGCTGCCCTCCTGCTTCGACTACATCATGCACTTCCTCACCGTCTTCTGGAAGGTCCTGTTTGCCTTTGTGCCGCCCACAGAGTACTGGAATGGCTGGGCCTGCTTCTTCGTCTCCATATCCTTGATAGGCGTCCTCACTGCTGTCACGGGTGATCTGGCATCGCACTTCGGCTGCACGATAGGGCTGAAGGACTCTGTGACAGCCGTGGTTTTTGTGGCGTTGGGGACGTCTGTACCAGGTGAGACAGAGTGGCATCATAGTGATGTTACTTAAGGACACCACTTCTTTTCAAAATACTGTTTTAGTCAACCAAACATGCAAAGACACCATGGCCTCATGAAGAGCAAAAGTTTTCTATCTGCTCTTTGTAAGATCACAATAAGGCGTGTGGTGCTTTCATTGTTGGTAATTGACCAATTGTCTATTGCTTGATAATTTTTATGACGTTACAGGATCATAAATGTCTGTATAACCATTTCTTAACTAAATTCAATTAAATTGAAAATACTTCAGTTTCAAAATGTTTTCGTCCCAAAGTGAAATTACATGTTGTAATTTATGTTATGTTTATGCTTATGCATTTAGCAGACACATTTATCCAAAGGGACTTACAGAGTAAGCACAATGTTACTGTTCTTATCCATCTGTTCATAAGCTATCCAGATAAAAATCCCTAGTCAGAGTCAGTGGTGACAGAGAAAAGATAGAGGGAAGTACAAAGAGAGTAGTAGAGGGGGTATAGAGGTATGGGTAAGAGTTCAGATAGAAGATGCTCTTGGAAGAAGTGGGTCTTCAAGATTTTCTTGAAGATAGACTGTTTTTGCATTGCTTGCTAGGTCATTCCAGCATCTTGGAACAACACAAGAAAACAGTCTGGATTCATCCATTGATGACCAACCCGATCAAGCTGTGACATGAGCCTTTGCAAGAGTATTCAAGGAGATGGAAGCAGTACCCTTCAGCACTTTGTATGCTAGCATCAGGGACTTGAATTTGATCCAGGCAGACAGGGGTAACCAGTGAAGCTCAATTAACAGAGGGGTGATGTGACACTTTTAAGGCTGATTGAAGACCAGACGCACCGCACTCTGGATTATTTGTAAAGGTTTTACCGTATAGGCTGGGAGACCAGTCAGGACTGCCTTGCAATTGTCAAGGCGGGAGATAACAATAGACTGAACCAGGAACTGGGTAGCATGTTGGGTTAGACTGCACTAGTGGTAAAACAGTGGTATGAGAAACCATGCAATTGAATGATCTGGCCCAGAGTGGAGGCGTATATGGCAAAGAGAAGAGGTCCCAGTATTGAACCCTGAGGAACCCCTATGGCAGGTGGTGCACTGCAGAACTGTGACCAAGCAAGGACACTTTGAATGATCGGCCAGTGGGGTACGATTTAAACCAGGATGTTCTCCCCTTGATGCTGTGGCTTCTGTCACAGACAACAGATCTGTGTTAGTAGAGTTGCCACTTTTACTTATATCATCCATGTATTTCCAAATAGTTGTTGTGTATGATACTGTGAGGAGAACAACTAATTAAGACTTTTGCTCTACAACAAAGCATATCTTGATAGTAATAACACGCTTACCCTTAATTTCTGCACAGTTGCTGTCTTAGTTGATACTATCAGTTGTTGGCAAGAACTGCTAAACCACCTCATTTTCTTTTGCAAATGCAACATAAAAACCACTTGAAATAAAAAAACCTGAAGGTGGAAACCAGACGTTAGAAATATCCAAACATGCAAAGCCTAAATCTAACTCCTGAGTTGTAGTTTTTTTTTCATCTGTAACGATACCTGTTGTTTATAAATTATCATCTTTAGTATGTCTGCAGAGGTTGAATTGTGTGAGAAAATAAATGATTTATTGAATGGATGAATAATGATCTGAACATAAACGGCAACAAAAATAATGCAGAACGGAACGGAGATAACGAGGGACCTGAACGTAAACAAACGGAGGACTGAAACGGGACGTGGGGACAACAAACGTGAATTAACAAAACAATAGAAATAAAAAAAACAGAGTAAGAACATTGGAAGTGGAAATACACAAAACAGACTGATAACTATAACGAGAAACATGATGCGGAATGGACCAGGAATGACGCGAAACCAAAACCAGAAGAAATGGATAACAAAGGCAGAATGCGGGAACTATGAGACGTGAAAATAAAAACAAACAAATAGAAATAAACCAGAAGATAAACACAGGATGGGAAAATAAACTAATAATAATAATAATATAATCAGAATCAGGCTTTATTGGTCAAGTATGCTCACACATACAAGGAATTTGTTTTTGGTTACACAGATGCTTGCAGTGCACGAAAAACACAGTAAAGAAAAAATTGTAACATTTAGCATGTGTAGTTTATATTTTTTTTAAAGTGCAGTTTTGTGCAGTATAAAAACTATAGAAGTTATAAAAATATATAAATCAATTGTTCACCGGCCGTCACCGAAACAGGTGACGGCCAGGGTGAAACGGGTTGGTGAGGATTTTCTCTGTACGCTTCCTGGTTCTGGATGCATGCAGGTCCTGCAGTGCGGGCAGCTTTACACCGATGGTCCTCTCTGCAGACCTGATAATGCGCTGCAGTCTCTAGGTGTCGTGTTTTGTGATAGCACTGCCCCACACTGTGATGGATGTGGTGATGATGGACTCTATGATGGCTGTGTAGAACTGCACCATCAGCTCTTGGGCTAGGTTGAACTTCCTCAGCTGGTACAGAAAGTACATCCTCTGTTGAGCCCTCTTGATGATGGAGTAGATGTTGCTGTCCCACTTCAAGTCCTTGGAGATCGTTGTGCCCAGGAACTTGTAGGACTCCACAGCCATCACAGTCCTGTCTAGGATGTCCATGGAGGTACAGTCATTTGTGTACAGCGAGAAGAGCAGTGGGGAGAGTACACAACCCTGTGGATTACCCGTGCTGATGGTTCGGGTCACTGAAGTACACTTTCCCAGCCTCACCTGCTGTTTTCTGCCAGTAAGAAAGTCAGTTATCCACTGGCAGGTGGAGGCTGGTATGCTGAGTTCAGTCAGTTTGCTGTGTAACTGTCCTGGAATAATTGTCTTGAAGGCTGAGCTGAAATCCAGGAACAGAATTCTTGCATAAGTTCCTGGGTGTTCAAGGTGTTGGAGGATGAAGTGGAGACCCATGTTCACTGCATCGTCCACCGAACGGTTGGCCTGATAGGCAAATTGCATGGGGTCTAGCAGGGGGTCCGTGATTTCCTTAATGTGGTTGAGAACCAGTCTTTCAAAGGACTTCATGACCACAGAAGTCAGGGCAACAGGTCTATAGTCATTCAGTCCTGTGCTAGTTGTCTTTTTAGGAATGGGTATTATATAAGAAGAAACGCGAGAGGGTATTATATAAGAAGAAACGCGAGAGGAATCAGAGGCAACGAGGGAGCAAACAACTGAGGAATAAAACTACAAACAGCAAAAAAGGACACAAGGGTAGCATAGACTATAAAGAAACAAAAACCATAAGAAAGTAACTACAAGGGAACGGGCATGAATCAACGAGCAAGAGGGAAAGGCTTACTGGGAGACAGGGAGCAACTGGCAGGAGAAGGAGCAGAGAGACGTGGAGGTAAGCAGACGATCCAGCGGTGAGTGAATGAGTAAACCAGGTTTAAATACTGAGGAGCAGGAGGTGGAGTGGTGGAGATGATGATTGTATGACTACAAACAGATGTGAGTGATAATTATGAGGGAAAACACAGAGAGAGAAGAGTGACAGAGCAGGGGGAACTAGAATACAGAAAAGAACAAAACAAAGACTAAATAAACTAGAAAATAACCTAAAGAAAACAATAACTAATAATATAAATAATGATAATAGTAATAAATAAAAAAACTAATATAGAAAACTGAACCAAACCAACACAGATCATGACAATGTCTGCATTTTGTTGCTTTTAAAGTCAGCTCAGTTCAATTGGGTTCACAGTATTTTATTTACAAGAAAAACAGAATCGTTTAAAATAATTCAGCCATTTGCTCAGACATAGATCAAGTTACACATGATCCCATTCAGTCGCAGTTAGAATATTATGAAGCCATCATTGCCTTAGCAAGCATCTGGCAACAATGGAGTGAAACAGCGAGTTGTGAGTTTTTGTTAGAATGCTAAACAAAGACTCCAGAGTTAATGACAGGAAAGAGATGCCTAAAGGCAGGAGCATCAGATCAGGGGCACTTTCTAAACCAAGATTACAGAGATGGCTACAGAAAAAAAAGGGCTGAGCAAGATGTAAAGGCAAAAATAGCTCCAGCGCTGGCGCCTTAAGAAGCCCTATATGTTTGACTACATTGTGGTATTAACCTGTTGATTCTCATAAATTCGCCAAAACATGGCTTCATGTTAGGAATTTGTTTAAGTTAAGAATAAAGCCTCTTGAAAAAAGAACTTTGAACAAAGACTTTCACAGATGATGTAGGTAAAAACCAAAATTTACCCAAACGCCTGACAAAATTGATCAAATTAATCTCCTTATTGTACCTACATGTTTTTATTGTTTATTTTTTTAACTCCAACACGTTATTCCTTTGACAGTCTTAGGTCTATATACTCTGTAAAATGTATATTAGGGGGAGAAAAGTACATTTAGACACACACGATGTGTGTTCTATTTCTTCTAAAGTTTATAGGAGATGGACAAGCAAATGAAAGAAAGGAACTGTCATTCCCTAAGATCTGATTTCTTCTTTTTCCAGCTGCCCCAACAGACAGGCTGAAAATCCAATCTGAGTTGTAAAAAGCAAACTCCATCACAGCCGTCAGCCTGAGCTAGTCTCCACCCGGAGGGGACTGTTCATCCCCAGGCTTTAATTCAATTCCCTACCTCATTGCTCTCGCCAGCAGTTTTTATTGTTGCTCCACCGTATGAGTTATAGAAATAGCTCAAGCGGTGCTCTTCCAGGTGGCAGCTTTGATGGCAAGCAACGAAGGACTCTGAGAAGTCGTATTGAAGTGAGCTGCTTCTACAGCCGTACTGGGAGTGGGGACATAAACATAATTCTGTCTTCTGCCACAAAACAGTCTCATTCTTACTTAATTTTGCTGTAAATCTCCATTCTGGGTCGTCTTCTGTACAGGATGTCACTCATGCATTACCTTCCTTTCGTCACCTGCAGTTCCTGCCATTGTGCCCCATTTGTAGCAGTTTGTTATTGTGACATGCTCTTTCCTGTCTCCTTCCTTTCGTTTTATTGGGTGTTGTGTATTTGCTATTGGTTCATCCATCATTTTGGCCTGTGGGCTGCAGAACTGTGGTTGAAAAAGGTGATTATAACCTCCACTGGGCGGGTTTGCTGCCGTGCACACGATTGTAATCTTCTTGCGAGGAGCATTCATATAGTCTCAAGGTTTCAGCTCTAAACTCTTCACAATGCTTTATTACACTGGATCATTATTACCCACAGCAATTATGAGGATCATTTACTGTAGGTTTGCCCATACATGCATTGATAGAGCAGCTCCAGATCTGATCATGGTTTGAGAGGGTTATCGAGCTGATTCATAACCTTGAGTTGTTCAGCACCTAAGTTTTAGAACTTTAAATAAAATTTGCTGTTTTTTCTTTTCTTTTTTTTCCATCACACTAGAACCCCAAACTTTGTTTGGTATTGTGACCCTTTTTTTTATTATAAGAAAACAATTCCCAACATGCACTTGTACGGCCATCCAAACAGTTTACCCTAAAAGCAGGTCGCAAAAGGCTCAATGTACAGCCGGTTGTTGCTGCTGATGATATGAAATTGTATAGTGAAAAATTTGAAAGAAACTGCAGTTTAACGGTTATCTGACGTGTGCAAGAGAACACCTTTACCTTTTAGGCTATCCATGATTCATAGCCGAAGTTTAATAGAGAGAGAACTTTGACAAAGACCAGTACTTCTGGAATGAGGTTTCAGTATTTGAGCCAAATACAACATTACAGGAATGGGATCTTGTACCAGCTTTAAAGCATGGAAGTGTACGTGTAATGGTTTGAGGATGTTTCCCTGGAGGACTGGATCAACCTCCTCACTGTAGAAGAATCGACTGTGATTTCTACCATGTATCGAAGGACCGGCCGTTTGAGGAAAGTACAAGACTTTCTATAAAATAAATGAAACAAACAGGACAATGACTGGCTAAGTTAAGTTAAGAAAACGACATGCTTGGGTGCATCTTTGTAGTATGGGGTTGTTGACGAACACAGTCTTTGGCTTTTGCTCCCAGTATGGCACCTAACTTTGTTCGCATTTGGGTGGGAAGGCAGAGTGCTCCTTGTGCTGATGCTTGGGTGACTGATGGGCTGAGCTAAACCCAGGGTGATTGGTTGGCTTGGGTGAGGGTACCTGAACGAGTGGCCTTGGATTGCTTGCTTTGGCAGGCCGGTTTAGGAGACACTGTAAGATGCAACATTGCATCCAAGATATAAAAATCTTCATGGAACGGTTTGGGGAGTGCCGCAGTGATGTATGTTTGCAGGACGCTATTGGTACCAGGTGAGGACAACCTGCTGGGGATTACTCAGCTGGTAAATAGTTTTATCTGGTTAGGAGACAGGTGTGCTGTTGCTGGGTTCGGTGGTTTCCTGTGCTCTATGTTGCCCTCTGTTGTGCTGGTATGTGGCAATGGTTTTGGCCGTTGCCCTGCTAATCAGCTTTCAGGGAGGAATTTATTTTCTGGGACCTACCTACCTACCTTAGTTAGATTAAACATTGATATGTAAACCATTTGGCCCAGTATAACCTTTTTTGTCTACAATATTTAATCATTCAGCGACTACTTTCTTTGTGGAAATAATTTCATTCAACTAACACCAGCTTAAAGCATGACATGATAATTAAATGTGTCTTCATGCTGGAGTTCAGCTTCTCGTCTATTCATTTAGAAACAGGAACATCTTTGCTATGACTCCAGCAGAATCACCGTAAGCCACCATTGTCTGATTGAGGTGAAATATTCCTCCTCTTCAATAACAGAGCTTTAGTGAACACTGTCTGTTTTAGCTGCTCTGAGATTCAAACTTCTCCTAGTGTCACAGCACGCCGAGATTTTACCGTACGATTACAATTCACTCACTTTGGGGGCGATTTCATGTCGAGGTATGAATTTTAATTAATCTCAGTGACATTTAAATGAGAAGTGAGACTCGTCTCAGCAGCCAGACTATAAATGGGAATAAGCTGATACGGGTCCTGCAGTGTTTGGTGCCATTCTGGTCTTAGACTCAGAGCTTTTGACCTAATTTTTGATGGATAAGGTTTCTTATAACCAGCCAAAGCCTTTTTTGGGATTTCCGTTGGTTTTTGCACATGATGGTACCAGAATAAAAATGTGGATTGCAGTAATGTTTACTTTGCACATTTTAGATAAAGAACTAATGCTGTCAACTTCCAGACCCAAAAATTATTTACTCCCTTGGGGATTCAAGCTTAATCTTTTTTTAATTAACAAAATAGTTAGGAATTTGTGAAAGGAGAAGAGGAATTAGGGTAGTGGAAAGGAAGCTTTTCAACCCCAAAAAGTAGAGATTACCACAGATTATCTTAAATATTGTTAAAAACATTCAATATGATGGTTAACAGCTGCTTGAAGAGTTTTATTTTTTATTGCTTAAAAATATTTTTTGTTAAAATCAAAAATATTGAATTATATTTACTTAAGATTGTTTGTGAGATTTCAGTCTCATTTCTTATCAGAAATTATAATTTTTCGGTTGATTAAACATTTGTTAAAATGTAAAACAGCGAGATATTTGAATAACTTTGGGATTAGCTATACAGAAGAGAATAAGAGTTTCACTGCCGCCCATGAATAACTGACATCTTATTATATAAAACTGCTCATAACTCAGCAACAAGGAAAATAAAAAACGCCCTTGGATTAGCTGCTTTGCAAACACCAACAATTTCCGATACTCTGGGAACAGACGTGTTTTTCACAAATAACTTGTTGTTACTTTTAAGAGAAAAAGCACAAACTGTACAGGTGGATTCATTTTTTACAGAACCGGAGACCCCTAGATTGGTAACCAGAAAGCATGATCGTTGGCATCACCAACTGGATTTTATCAATTAGTTGCTGAAACATCTAACAGTCAAGGAGGTAAATACAAATACGTTGAGGCTGACAACACTATGTTTTGGATTTTGTTGATACTAAGCAGTCCTAAGCAGCATTTTATCAAACCGGATCCATAGCTGGTAATGCTGTCTTATTAATGTTTAAACAATCCACTCTGTGCTTTATGTATAGATGCTGTTTCAATCAGCGAAAAACAACGTAAACTTTTCCATCCCAGATCTGCATGTGTACCAAATAAAGTTATGACCTGAGGTTGTAGGTGTCTAACTTGACACGTAGATGTTTTGAAAGAAAATCTAAACCTTTAGGTGAAATAGATTACTTTAAGATCAACACTCATGATTAAATTAGTTTTTGTTTTCTGTCTGATGGTGGATTAGATAGCTGCTTCGTGTAATTACAACTCTTTAACAAATCTTATTTTCTACCTCAGTTCCAATGTGTTCGTTCCCTTGTTCAATTAATAGTCTCAGACAATCTGAAATATTTGTGCTTATGTAAATGTATTCCTATAAAAACTGTGGGGTTGCTGCATCACTCTGATGTTTTAGTTAAGTTCTCTTAGCATTTCTCTAAATCTGTCCACAAACAGCTTATGAGTAAAGATTGTTGTTTTTTGAGATGCATTTATCCAGAGAGTTAGTTCGCACTAAATAAATCTACTTGTTCAAAAACATTATTGTGAAGTTGAAAAAATATTTTTTTACTTAACCATTTAATTAGAAATAAAACTCATTAAAAAAGTATTATGTAATACATTTATTCAAGTATGAGTTCTAGTACTAGTTTGCCCCTTATAGAAATTCTAATGTATTGCAGAGATTTATTAAATATTACTGAAAAACATAAATTCCTAGACAGTTAAATAACTTTTTTTGATAAAAAGCATCAACTCTTTCTTTGCATTTTTCAAAAGCTTTAAATGTGTTGGGTTAACTGTTGTTGCCAAATATGGGTATAAAGTGTTTTGCTGCTAAAGATCTCATCTTTATTGCATATTATATTTTTGTATTTGAAGATATCCGTTTTAGATCACTTTTAGTTTTAACGATCACACTTGGTTACACTTCTGCAGTGCACCAACTCGCCACAGGTGTTCCTCAAGGTTCAGTACTGGGACCTCTTCTCTTTGCCATATATACCTCCACTCTTGGCCGGATCATTCAATTGCATGGTTTCTCATACAACTGCTATGCTGCTGACAGCCAGCTCTATCCGTCATTTCCACCTGATGACCACACAGTCTCAGCAAGCATCTCAGACTGTCTGACATATCAAAATGGATGAAGGCCCATCACCTCGTTTTAGTAGCCAAACAAACCACACACCACAATATCCACATCCAGACCGGGTCCCTGCAAGAAACTTGGGTATCATGCTTGATGGCAGGCTGACCTTTAAAGATCCTGTTGCCTCCGTTTCTCAATCTTGTTGATTTGCATTATTAAACCAACGAAAGATACGGCCATTCCTAATCCAACATGCTACCCAGCTACAGGTGCTGTCTATGGTTATGTCCCGCCTTGACCATTGCAACCTACTATTGATGTTCTACCAGTCTGGTAAAACCTTCCCAAATTATCCAGAACGCAGGGTCATATCTGGTTTCCAATCAGCCCAAAAAGTCTCACGTCACTCCTCTGTTCATTGAGCTTCGCTGGTTATCCCAAATTCAAGTCCCTGATGCTAGGCTACAAAGTGCTTAAGGGTACGTCTCCCATCTTCTTGAATACTCTTGCGAAGGCTTATGTCACAACTCGGTCACTTCAGTCATCAATGGATTGTCATCCAGCAACGCTCTACACCACGCTTAAGACAATCCAGACTGTTTTCATGTGTTGTTTCAACATGGTGGAATTACCTACCAAGCGCCACAATAACAGCAGCATTCCTGTCTGTCTTCAAGAAACTCTTAAAGACCCAACTGTACAAAGTGCATCCTCTATCCTAACTCTTACCCATACCTCTATACCCCTTCTATACCTCTCTGTACTTCCCTTCTATCTCTTCACTGTCACCACTTACTCTGAGTAGGGATTTTCTCTAGATATCTTATCGTGAGATTGATAAGTTTTACATTGTGTCACTTTGGATAAAGATATAATACTAAGGAATCTTCTCAAAAAATGTCTCACATACACGTTTGACAAGTAATCCACTTCAGTCTGTTTCTGATAATCCTGCATTCCACGTCTTTTTTATATTTTATTGTTTTGGACTGTATTTAGAGTCAAATAATATTATAAGGTTTTTGATGATTTTTTTCCAAAAACTGTAAACTTACATCGCAGAGACGGTTAAATTTCGGTTAAACATTAAATACAGACTCTTTTCTGTTTTCTCAGATACCTTTGCCAGTAAGGTTGCAGCCATCCAGGACCAGTATGCCGACGCCTCCATCGGCAACGTCACCGGCTCCAACGCTGTCAACGTCTTCCTGGGCATCGGCGTGGCGTGGACCATTGCTGCCGTCGCCTGGCGCTCAGAGGGCAAGCCGTTTCGGGTCGACCCGGGAGGCCTGGCCTTCTCCGTCACCCTCTTCACAATAATGGCCGTGGTGTGTGTGCTGACACTGCTCTACCGCCGGCGGCCAACGGTGGCCGGAGGCGAGCTGGGCGGTCCGCGGACTTGCAAGTTGCTGACGTCGCTGATGTTCGTCTCTCTGTGGCTGGTCTACATCCTGCTGGCTTCCATGGAGGCCTACTGCCATATAAAACCATTTTAGGGAGAGACACGCTGCTGGTTTGAAGGAAGGAATCCTTAAGACTTAACCTGAAAATGGATTTAATGTCATTCAGTATTGTTTTTTCCCATAAATAAAATGAGCGTTCACCCTCATGAGAACCAGTAACGCCCCAACAACGTTGGGACTAATTATTCTCGTCTATGGAAGGAGCTCTTTGAATTGTAAAGGCCTTGAAACAGCGCCAGTTTTATCATCAGAGGATTGCAGTTGTCGTACAGTAAAGCCAAACCAGCTGCAGAGAAAATAATCAGCAGAGCTTTGAAGAACAACAAAAGTGTTGCTGAGAGGACGAAGGTCAGAGATAAATCTGCAAAAGTCAACAACAAAACCAGGCATAAAGCGCCGCAGAATAAAAAAGGAAAAAAAGAGGTTAGAGGAGACAAACCGAGCTGCAGGAAACCTTTTCTTTCACCCTCCGTCTTTATAGTGTCTCCCAAAAGTCAAATTCATGAACTTCAGTCGTATCTGATGTAACAGACCAACTCAAAGTACTACGTAATGGTAAATTCAAGGGGAAAAAACATTTTAAAAAATCTGAAAAGGTTGGCATGCATCATATTTCCCCATCTGCGTTTACTTTTAAGCTCAGTCAGATCAAATGTAGAGCGCCTGTGAGTGGCGTTCTTCAAATGCTACAGATTCTAGCTCATATTTTCGCCCAGGCAAAGTTCATGTGAAGAAAACATGTTTGCTGGTCCCATTGACTTAGAGAACCTAAAACTCGACTTTTTATTGGGATTTCTCCACCTTATTTTTTAAATTAATGCTTTCCTCACTTAGTTACAACCGTATTTTGCCAGGTTATAATGAACCTAATTGTGATGATTTTAAAGGTAAGAAATTGGGGAACTGACGTATGCCGTAAAGCAGTCAGCATATTTGTAGTGGTTTTGTGCGGCAGGGTTCCTGCCACCCTCCACAAAGTTTCTCAGTGGCAATACAGACCCCTTCGGCCCATGACAGAGGTGTCATTCAACAAGCTGTAAGTCGACGTATGATCACAAAAGTTATGGAAATATTCTCTAAAGGTTGAAAAGTTACTTAGTGCTGCTTTAAGTGACTTGTGAAATAATCTGGTTTCATTGGTATTTATTTAATTTGATTTTAGCACACTTTTCAGATCGTAATGTGTAAAAAAGTCTAAGCCATTCATTCTTTCAGCCCGTCTTTCCAATGATCATCTACTTTGTGTGGGTCTGTCACATTAAATCTCACCTAAACAGGGTGACGATCCCAGTGTAAAACGTAAAAAAGGTTCACAAGGTTTGAACAGTTTTGAAAGGCGCTGTACTAGAAGAGGAACAGTAGGTCCTACTGTTATGAACTTTGAACTCTACCTTCAGACTTTTTTCCCCTTTTTTCCCCTGAATACACTCACAGCGGGGGAGCCCTCAGGAGACCCTGCACCAAAACCTCCCGGCGACATGATAAACTAACCTTCTTCCCCTCTTATTTAAGGATACACTGTGCAAAAAAATCTCTCGTTATTCAAACCCGACTCATCCCCCTCGCCTGCCTTACGTTCCCCATCCTAGCCTTACGTTTCCAAAAGGAGAACTCTCGATGTCGTGACAAGTCGCCACCATCTGACCCGTCCTTTTAGGACCCTCCCATATCCTCCTTTCCTGTCTTTACCCTCTCCCGCGACACGTTTTCTACTCTTTTCGATGGCGTCACGTGTTGATGTTGTTATCGTGCAATTGTAAAAAAACAACTGCAACAAATACACAAATGGACACAGAAGAAACACTAAAAACATGAAAACGTCAGGATGTGAAACGAACGAAGAACAGGATGTGAAACTGTACTTTTACGCTGGATGTTGTGAAGTAAAATGTTTACAACGAATCTGGAACAATAGCCACTAGGGGGCTTGCGTGTCCCAAAAAAGGACCAATCAGAATGAAGAACGGCGACATCTCTGGTCGCGGCGACAACTCTGACCGCAATGGTGTTTGAAAATCCAAACTACGACCATAACCAGTGTTTCTATTTGTACGTGATATTATCAGAAACTTGTATTGATGTGTGTGGGACATGACTGGCGAAGCTCCTCCATCTTTAATGGGAACAAAGCCGAAAACAAAGAGAAATATCTGTTCGAGGAAGTTAAAGGGGGGAAATGTGAGGCAGCTGAAACATCACGTGTCTGTTCTGGGGAATTCTTGGTTGTAAAAATTATATATGTAGTTATAACAAATTGTCAGAACTAAACTAACAAAAACCCTTTTAAAAAAAAATAATTGTGCTGTTTTACTTGTTAAAATCTCCCGTATGCTGGCAGCTGTGGCGAGTACGACACTACACTACGGTTTAATGTGCTAAGTGATCTGCTACGTTTTACGGGTGAGTCTGTTTGTTTTGCCTCTCTGGAAATATTGTTTTTAAGCCACATTTCATTTCAAATCAACTGTTTTGACATTCTTGTTTATCTGATGAAAAAAAAAACTAAAGTGTTGAAGCGCAGATTTTAAATCGTCTCTTGCCCAGTAGCATGACTGGAACCGGACAGATGGGACGGCATATGGTCTGTCAATGCGAATTATTAATAAATTGATTATCTACATCACGGAAAGAGAGAAAAAAAAACAAAAAAACATCAGAAATCAGGTTTCCTAACCCCTAATTGAGAAACTTCATGTAAATAATACATCCTATAAACTCAGTTTAATACCTGAAAACAGTTTATCCAACCATGTAAACACAGGCTTGAAAACGCAACAGTAAATACGCACACATTCTGTCTAATGCCACAATTTTTTGACAGCAATAAAGTCATGAAAAACAGAAAATTATTCCAATTTCATATTTAGGAATATGTTAAATTTGTGTTTACATCAGTAAAGGATAACAGGTGCACGCATGTTGGTTGCAGAAGAGGTTTGGCACCAACAGTAAAACATTTTCTTTGCCTCATTTGGCTCAAACGCAGGAACAAGTGAGGCTGCCGTAGTTAACGAGCTACAAAAACAAAAAATATCTTATCATTTCTACAGATTAACACTCCAGAAAATGTGCTTGTTTTTGTGGGATAATCTGTCATCTGCTTTCTGGATTGTGAACTGATGCCTAAAGTTTAAAAGCCTCAATATAAAATAAACAATTTTTAGTTTTAATTTGTCACGTTCACTTATTTCTCTTGTAAAGTAGCATCACGACTCTGAAGGTTTCATTGCAGCGCTCCGAATCCCATCGATTCATTCGAGCCCTTTATTCCGTCAGGTTTAATCCGAGATGAAGAAATGATAACGTTGTTAACACAGTGACTAAACTGAGTATCAAAACAAAAATCAGTAGAAGGTTATTGCCCCAGATGCTGCCTTCATCACGGTTTTTCAAGGTTTTACTGGATTAATTCTGGTAATACAAGATGGACTCAAATTTAGTCTTGCAGCAGAGGTAGACACAAAATTATTATTATTATTTTTTTAATTAAAGCATCCTAAACTTAAAATACTTTTACAGTGGAAAAACACATTCTTTTTATTCTGTTTTTCCTTGATTTTTTGGTGGATAGGAACAGGTCTACACACCAACGTTAACTCAAATACATTCATTTGTTAATCTGGGCTTTATTTTATTTAAGTTTTATTACAGTTTACCCCGAGAAGAATCCAAACGTGTAAAACTCATTTTAATTTCGGGACAGAAAGAAACAGCCATGTTTTTAGTCGTCTGCCTGTTGCTTAGCGACCGGTTAGGGGACGTCTTCGGGACTCAAGCTCCCGTCTTGTTGTTCTCTTTCATTATCTGTGTTTTCTCGCTCCTCTGTCGAACACTACTGTGTCTTTTCCCGATTATATTAAATTCGTAATTAATCTGGGTGTCACTCAAAGCTAAGAAGGTTTGAGTTTTACATTGAGGTCGTTGTCTCTTCTTCCTCCATCTGGAGGAGGTTCGCTGCATCATTTATAAAACACCAGACAGTCAAACCATCAGATTATATGAAGCAGACGGTTAAAAAGTTTTTCCAATTTGAATTAAGAAATTAAAAAAACTAAAATAATCAAATTTGCTTAAATGTTCCATTAAAGTAATTTTGTTGAGATGCCAGAAAAAGATGCGACAGAAGTCACATGATGCTGCTCACTGCCAGTCAGCCGGCTTAAAGAAGGCTCCACTCATGACTTCTTTGTTTACAAGACAACAAATACACTGTTTTTGTTCGTTTTAAATATATAGCTGGTAGGATAAGAGTGGTTTATCTGCTGATTGGCGTTATAAGGATGGACCACCAAAGACTTTATCCACCTTCATAATCTTGATTTAGGAACAATTTCCTTTTAAATCTGTTTAATAATTTCTTATGGTTGGTCATGATGTTCTGGTTGGTAACAGGTTTTTGTTTTAGCTCCTTTTGGTTCTAAAATAGTTCAAAAATATCAGACCTGAGTTTGATCAGTTTAAATCAAAGTGAAAGCTGTCATATTCAAAATTTGTTAGATTATTGACAACAATGATTGATTTTCTGTTCAACATGAAAGCATTCAAATCATATTTCTTGTGTAAAAAACAAACTCATAATATTTTCAGAAGTTTATCATATTGTGACACTATTCTGCTGGGAACAAGTCTAACTAGTAAACGTATACATTTTAAAAAGAGGCAGAGTTCGGATTGAATTTAAAAGTACCCAAAAGAATATCTAAACGTTCCTGTAATTCTTCTTAGCTAAGCTGATTCAAAAAACTGAAATTATAGGCTCTAAAGAGGATTTAAAAAAAGTAAAAAATAACTTCTAGTTTGTGTCATTTCTTATAAAAGATGAGTCTTTGTGACTTTTGTTAATTACAACAGAGTTAAAAACACATCTTTAGTAGCTGCTATCCGGTCAAATCTAAACTGAACTCACTGCCTTTGAATTTGGCTCTGCTGTATATTTATATATTTATTATTTTTTATTATTTTTATCACTATTTACTCGTCCAACATGGATATTTTAGCATCTTTTTGTAATCTTTTATTTCTATTCTAGAGGGGGGAAAAAAAACAATCAAGAGATGAAACCTCAAAGTTTTAAAGTTTAGGGCGGCCATGTTGGATTTAGATGCCTAAATTACTCTCTGTACGGTTCACTTCTGAGGGAAATACCATCAGTTTCTGAGCGAGACATCTAAAATCCTGGCTTCACGCTTTATTTGTATCTGAAAGCCTAATAATCTCTGTGTTTGTGTCTCGCGAGAGAAATGTGTAAAAATCAGGTGTTGGAGAGGATTGTATTACAGAATGTCCATGTGGAAAAACCGGGATTGTTAATAAAGAAAGCTGTTTTGACTACATTGCCTTTTTTTCCCGGAGTTACCATATTAAAGATTATTTTTCTTCAGAATATTAGGACTCCCAGTAATAAAAAAACATCTGTAGAAAATTACCTTTTTGTTAAATGAAAAATGTATCAGTTCTTATTTTTTGTTTTATTTGCTATGTTTGATTACTCATTACTCTAAAATATTTTTATTACATTGTTTTAATAGGAAAAAAACATTTTACCCAAAACTACCATCGCTTGATTCAAAAGGATTGACGTTACGTTTGTAAAGAGAAGAACTTTACAGGCATATTTAAGTGATCGCTATTTATTCTTTGTTTTATTAAACACCTTTTACATATTTATTCTTGTCATCACTTGTTTTCCTATCTCATATTTGTTTAACAATAAAATTTGAGGTGACTTGAGTGAATAAATGTTTAAATATCTGTATTTAAAAGACGTGATGCTGAACAAATTTGAAGAAACAACAAACAATTATTGTAACTTTTTGTGTTGAAGATTCATAATAAAATCAAATCATCAATATTTTTAGATTTGATTTGATTATTTTTCCTCTTTTAGCCACTCCAGCTATTTATTTTTATTGATTTATACTCATGCAGTCAAGTTTATGGAGTCACAAAGTGCTTTATGGGTTTGTAATTTTTTCTGTTAATTTTAGGATCCTATTGTTTTGTTTTTGATTATTTGTTTTGTAAGAGAAAAACCTCTCAGACAGTAAAAAAAAACACCAAATAATCTAAGTAAATTTGTGCTTTTATCCTTTATTTTTTGGTTTGTGCGGGTGTGGATGTGTGAATTCATTCATATTTCTCCGTCTCCTGATGTGTTGTTGCATGAATCACGCTCATTCTGACCACAGTGTTGATGTTGGAGATGTTGTAGTAAAGATTAAAGTATTTTTAAATGCTGAAAATGGTATGAAAAAATGATATAGATGTTTACAAAGACCTCTTTTTCTTTTTCTTTTTTCTTAAAAGTGAAATAAAATGTGACTGGCAACTGTTAAAACGGATGTTGATGTCTTTTCCTGAGATGGAAATAACATGTTATCACAAGATTAATTGAACTTTTAGCCAACTTTAGGAATGTCACATCCATGTAATCCCATTACATAAATTATACATTTTAAATGAAACAAACTTAAACAAAGAGATGTAATAAACTATATCAATACATAAACACTCTGATGTCACATTTAACTTAATTGTATCATATTCATCAGACATATCATACTTTATTCTTATGAAACATGACTAATGACCAAAAATCAAAGCAAAGCAACTTTTACGTTTAAAACAAAAAAAAACATTCTTCTAAAGTAAACTCTGAACATTTTACAAGATATTACTTTAAATCATTGGTCATCGAATTGGCAAGTCAAGGCAAGTTTATTTGTATAGCACATTTTCGTGTACAAGACATTTCAAAGTGCTTTACATAACAAAAAAGATCAGAAAATGAAATAATAAAATAAGCTTTGAATTTAAAAGAAAAAAAAAAGGAAGAATTTTGTTTTTTAAAATAAATAATAGTACTCAGTTGCTATATGCACAGATAAATAAGGCTGTTTTCAACCTGGATGTAAACAACGGCAGAGTTGAAACCTGTCTCACCTCTTCAGGAAGACTGTTCCAGATTTTAGGAGCATAAAACTGGAATGGAGCTTCCCCTTGTTTGGTCCTGACTCTTGGCATCAGCAGGAGGCCACTACCTGAGGTTCTCAGAGTCCTGGCTGGTTCATATGGCTCTAACATGTTAGATATGTACTTTGAGGCTAAACCATGAAGAGATTTGTACACAAGCAAGGCTGTTTTAAAGTCTATTCTTTGAGTGACAGGAAATCAGTGCAGAGACTTGAGCACTGGACTAATGTGGTCATATTTCATGGTTTTGGTCAGAACTCGAGCAGCAGCATTCTGGATGTTCTGAAGCTGTCTTAAGGCCCGTTTAGAAAGCCCAGTGAGCAGGTCGTTACAGTAGTTTAACCTGCTAGAGATAAAGCATGGATAAGTCTTTCTAGGTCTGGTTTTGAGACTATTCCGCTGATCCTGGAAATGGGTACAAAACGTCCCCAATCAGTTGATGGATAAACAAAGGGGTATACGATGATGAAACGTTAGAAAGAGACTAACTCACTAGTTAATTTAGTCCATTATTTGTTAACTACTAAAATAGTTTCCAGTATTTTCATGTGTTTATTTAAGAATATTCTCATTACGGTCATGTAAAGGGATTTTACTAAGCAGTGCTTATCTTTCCATAACTGTTGTTTGAGAATATCATTGTGCTTATTTTATTTGTTAATGTAAAACCCAGCTTGTGTGCTACCTTCTTATTAGTGTCACAGATTTACATTGATTTACTTTTATTTTGCCATTGCTGCACTCAGTGACATGAGAATTCCCTTTAGCTTTTCATCTATTGATTTTATGC
>JAVLVB010000879.1:2409771-2439136 GCA_032876305.1 Orestias chungarensis | reverse complement strand
ATATATATATATATATATATATATATATATATATATATATATATATATATATATATATATATATATATATATATATATATATATATATATATATATATAAATTTATAAATAAAATTGTACATTTTTTAAATTAATTTTAATTATTTATATTAATTACAGCTGTGTTTAATATCAATATGACAAAATTACACATTATGTACCCTGGTTTATTCACTCCTGTAGATGGAAACAAGCGAAATACATTTTTCCTTTTTTTTCAATTAAATATTTGCTCAAATCAGATTTAATTATAGGTTTACTTTGCTGAAATAGTGCAAATTACATTTATAGACGCCACCAAAACCCCAACATCACAAACTGGAAATCTATAATCTTAATGAATATAAATCGGATTTGAAGAAAGTAATAAAATCTCTCTGTCTGTATTTCGGCATCATTTATTAAATAAAAATAATTTTGTTAACTGATCTAAACCAGGAAAGTTTTAGGGCTAAATCTAATTTAGCCATTGAGAAAATAAAAGTTATCTTTTTGCATACTTTATGTGAAACGTCTGATTTCAGGCAAGATGGGACAGAAAAGGATCTTTGGAACGAGATCTTTCTGGTTTGCAAGATAACAAGTGTTAATCATCTCCAGCACTAGAGAAACGTGATCTTTTTGGCACATGCTGCAGTGAACTGTTGCTGAAAGTTTGTAAACTCTCACATACCAACACTTAGAGACACCAAGGATGTCACTGGTGCAACAGGCGTGATGCAGCGTTGGCCAATAAACGCCTCGCGGTGCTCTACGGATTTGCTCCCAGGCTCTCCGGGGACAAATAGTTGGAACAAATTCGATATATGGTCTCTAAGTACCAGCATAGGCCTGTGTTTTTCATTCAGCTTCTGCAACTGATCCAATTAAGGCAGATAATACCCAAAGTTTCGGGTTAACAGGTGAACGCGTGTGGCCGTACGCGCCTGCATCTCCCTCCGGTTCCCGTTCTTCTTCGTCAGCTTTTCAGACAACAAAGTGGCAGCTGTTATTCTCACAGCGATCCGGCAGTGACCGCGGCGGTGTGACCAGTCTGTATCCTCTGCTGGAGCAGAACGGGAAGTAACGTAAACACCACAGACCTGGGGGAAATAAGGAGGAAGAGAGGAGGAATGAAAGAACGTTGCAGGCAAGATTAAAACCGTAGGAGTGGATTTGAAGTGCAAAAAGGAAATGAGAGAAGGAAGAAAACACACAGAAAGAAACAAGGTTTAATGTTTAACAGGAGGAACCAACAGAAAGAGGAGAGAAAGTGATGGAGTTGGTGCTGGAACAAATTTCTCCTCTGGGATAAAGCAGACAGAAAGCGACTTGCTACACCGATAGCCTCATCTCTCATGGGCCCAAATTTCTGCCTCCATGCGTAAACGCTTTTGACACTTCTTAGTCGCTTAATTTGCTTTGCAGTCTTATAAAACAACTTCTTGTTTGTATTCAACCAACAGACCAAACATTCACTAGAAGAAGGGGAAACCAGACTTCACCAGAAGAGCTTTTGTCACCATGTGAAATGAAACATAAATGCTGTGATTTCATCTGTCATCTCAGTCAGACTAAAAGCATTAGTGATGGCTGAATTTTGTTGACAGAAAATAAAAAAAACAAGCCAATAATGCAGAAAAACAATAAGCACTTTAGTGGTTTATAGTAACAAATTTACGTAAATGTTTTTATTTTAGGGCATTTCAATCTATCCATCTGGTCATTTGAGCTAATAGTCAAGAGTCAAGAGTCAGTTTATTTATATAGCGCCAATTTACAACAAGCTAACAAGCAGTCCCTGAGTTTGGTGTGGAGTAAAATAGTCAAACTAACATAATGCATCATTAATGTAAAACAAAACTATTACACATCAAATATTAACATAAAAAAACCTGACTACCTTAAAAAACAAACTTGATCTGTCAGGATTTTCATGGCAACATAATTGTTAAACATAAAGGCTAGTGATTGGGTGAAAGAATAAATGAAAGAGATTTAATGCAAAACAGAAAATGAGGAGAAATAAGATTTCTTTATATTTTATTATATTATTCTTATTTTGTAGCTATTTTAAAATTGCTTTCAGGGTGTAAAACTGGACCGTGGGATTAGAATTTCGTCCCACCTCATGTACCACATGTGATGTGATGACAAATAAAATTCCTTGATTCCTTGATTTCCAATAAGAGCCAGATTTTTTAAGCTTCAGATTTAAGTATAGTTGTATCCAACTTTTCCAAAAACTCACAACCCATCTTCAGTGGCATCATTTGAAATGCTTACAATATGAGAGTGTAGCTAATAAACCGTTCAAAATAAGCTACATATTTACTGAGAATAATAAATGTCCCGAAAAAAGCTGTGATAATGAGGTAAGAGTATGTAGTACAGTGGTAAAATGTAGGAGGCAAGCTGTACAGGATCAATCTGAGGTCACTCTAATGCTAGAAAACTGCTGAAGATGGTTGTTTCATAATGAGTCAGACTGAGGGCCCCGAAGGTCCAACCAGAGTCAGAGTGTTAAAGAACGGCAACAGTCGGATCAGGAACAACCGAGGAAGGAGAGACATTAGTAGCTGCTGAGAAACCAGATAAAGCGAGAATACTCAGAAACAAACCTATTAATCCTAATGGCGCAAGGAGGAATTATGGTTCCTCGGTGTTGTGATGCCACTGTGGGTGAAGTAAGTAGTGAGATTAATGGCTATGACCGTAGAGGACCACAGACAGAATCATGCTAACAGCTCTGTGGGCTTGGCAGAACTCGATGATGTAGGGCTTGACCCGGCACACATGGAACATGCAAACGGCCACTGGGTTCTCCTCTTTGGAGATGTGGAAGGAGCTGATAAACCGTGGTACCAACTTGTGGTTCTCCGTATGCAGAGGTATGTCTCCAGTGGAAAGCCAGACTCTATGGCTGACTTGATGGTGACGAGCAGGAACCAGTCATTTGTTACAAAATATGTGAAATTTGGTCTGTACCTCTTGGTTTGCAGTCTTGGTCTGTCCATCAGTTTAGGGATGGGTCACTGAGTCAGATAGTGCAGGAGATTCAGGAAAGAGTATCTGGTTCCAGGTCTTCAAAAAAGGTTGAAGAGAAAAATAAGCAAAAAAAGCCAAACGTTCTCTATGCCCATATCATACTCTAGATCGACAGAAAAGGCACAGGCATGAACTGACATACTGTGGCTTCAAACTTCACCCAACCCCACGCTGGAGGCATCAACCTCTTTGATGAACTTCCTTTTTCACATCATGGGATCAATATGTCAATTCCAGAGAATAAATTGTAGGCAGAAGTTAATGAGTCCAAGAAAGTTCTGCAACCAATTCTGCAGTAGACTGAGTAGGACTAACCCGACGCCTATGGGGTTCAAGGTCCAGTGAAAAACTTTGGATACACTCGAGGTAAATATAGGCACACAGATTTCAATTCTTCTCATTGTTTCAAACCAAAAATCTAACCCAGTAAAAGCTTTAGCACATTGGCTGCTGAGAATTCGGATGATTCAAGAAACAGGAGAGCTGTATATAAAAGCAGAACAGGTTCATGGCATGAGCATGATTGTGCCGCAGAGCAGCAGCACAGAGCTGCAACAGATGAGCTCAATTGCAGAGCAGAGGAGAAGAGGGACAACCAATGAACAGGCAGAAAAACCAGAGTTATAACAGATTCATGTTCTCAAATGCATAAAATTGTTTCATAAACTTAAATCAGTAGCTTAAACAGCTCAGCTGTAAAAATATAAACACAGTCAAAGGTTTAAAAAATGTCTCATATCATAACGGTTTGATGCTAACAGTAATTGTATAGTCTTTAAAATTTCCATGTTGTTGGTCAACTTTTAGCTAACATTTTTTTCACGCAATCTAAGCAGCATTGGTCTATAATAATCTGATTTGCTCAGCCAAGAATATTAAATAAATGTATGTGGCATAAATAGACAAAAAACAGATTGAAGAGGGGCCAAGTTTTGAACAGATGTTCCTTAGAAGATAGGCCATTTACCTCTGGCTTTATCAAAAACAACAAGAGGCAAGTGCCCAGAAAATAAATAAGAAAAAACAGCAAATGATCAGCATAAAGTTAAAAGTTTATTACTGAAGTTTCACTCATAGGTTTTGTATTAACTAGACAGGAACAATAAATATTACATCCAGATCAATGCATAGTATTCCCTTTATAACTGACAGTCATATACACTGCAGAAAACTGAATCCACACTTTGCCTCGTGCATTTTGCATGCAATCTTACACTTTCTTCAAGTGAGCACACTCTACCACTGCTCTTAATTAATTTAACTAGTCCAGGAGTAAAATATGGTCTCATTACTGTGTGAAAGAACAGAGGGGAAAAGATGTCAGCCAGGGGCCTCAGGGTTGGCCCAAGGGAGACCAGCCACCAAATGTCTAATAAGAGGAAAACATTCTGCCTGGTGCGGAGCGCCTGTAATATCTAATAGAACAAGGCTTTAGTTATGATGTGTGCATACATTTAAATAGTTTACAAGGTACGTAGGATAGAGATGGAGTTAAAGCTCATGGCTTAACATTGAAACAACCCAACCATTTCATTGTGTTGGAAAAAAACAAAACTAATAGCAGCAGAATGCAGACTGTGCCTCGATCGTTTTCAAAGCTGCACAGGCCTATAAACTTATGCTAAACTGAGCAGAAACAATGACTATGGTTATATGAGGTAATGATCATATTCATTTTAGAGCCTGATTCAGAACATAATAAAACGACCTTACCATGAAGTAGAAAATTTATTTGGCACAAAATCTGACCCATTCAATTGGTAATCCTATTAAAAAAGTTTTATTTACCCATTGTTTTATAATTGGCTAAATATTTTTAAAAAAACATGTAAACCCATGTTTAAGGCTGCAAGTACAAGCAACCAATACAGTGATAAACAAGACAAGTTAATGAATATGACACCAACATGTAGGGCTAGATTTAATTATGATTAGGCTATTACTAATTATCTGTTGTAGCACTGGCCTGTTGGTAATGAACACACCTTGAAAAATTTTTATGTTTCAAATAATTGGAGTTGATTTTAGGTCTCAGTTTGAAATTAAATTAGCAAACTTGCACTCAGGATAGAGGCTAGATTGTAGTGCTAAAATTAATTAGCATTAGCCTTTTACAAATTAGCCCAAGCAGTATAAGTTGTTTAACATTACAGCAAATATTGTAACTAATACCATATAAAAGTTAGATACAGATGTCTAGATGTCTTTATATCAATTAAAATTCAGTATTTTTTTCAGTACTACCAGATGAGTACCTTTCAACTATTTATTTAACCATTTGAAATTATTTATGAAATAGGTGGCAGAATTAATTTTAACCCATATGTAATTTTAGGAAAAGTTAAAACGGAAGTAAAGATTTTCACGTAGAAATTACAAAAACTCTTTTAAATATTCTAAATCTATCTCGTCACTTTTCCATCAGCATCACAATGTAGTTATTACCAGATGGTATTTCGGCTCGTTTCTCAACGTTTAAGGTCAATTTCCAAACATCTGCCGTAATTGCCTAAGTTTCTGAAAAGTATGAAACAAATGTTTACCTCCAGGACCAAAAAACTAGTAAGAAAACCAGTAAATCTCATCCCTTAACAATTGAAATATCCAAACAACAGATACTGTAAGATCAGCCACAGGAACCATCATGAAACTTATAAAACATATGTTCCTAATTTAACAGTTTTAGCAGGAATTATGTTGTCAGACAGACGTTTGACTCATAAAGCTGTTTTATGATTTTCATGGCACTCCCAGTGCTACCGTTGAAGCTGGCTGAATAAAATGCCCAGATGATGCAAGTAGTAACCAGGTTAAACAAATCCAAGCACAGGTTAACTTCATTTTACAACTTCTTACTGAACACTAAACAGGAGTTCATGTCATTTTACACTGAATCACAATGATTAACATAGGACACTTCTTCTCTAAACCTAAGACTGTATTGTCGTGCTGATCTATTAAAGGTACAATTCTACTCATTTGTGGCACTTTTATACAATACAACTTTTAAAAGCTACCTCTGCAGCATCTACATCCTGTTTTTCTCCGGTTGAATTAACTGATGCAACTTATATTTGCTAATGAATGCAACTCATTAGACCAATTGTTCTCCATTTTTGGGGTTCCTGGTAGAATCAGAATGCCATCTTCAATGCAGACTAGCCCATAACCTCACATGTTGCAGTTAATACGCCACTACATGGTTCTAAATTAATGCGCGTCTGATGATGTTTCTCTCAAATCTGAAGAAAAACTGTTCCTAATAAAAAAAGTTCAAAGTGCAATCGTGAAACAAACATTAAGCATTAAAAAAATGTATTAAGGAGGCAACAGATACTTTGCAAAAAAAAATTGTACGTGTAAATGCAAGGTGGTTGCATTAAAAGCAGCACCATGGGAACATGTTTTACAAACACCAAAGACAGATTGGCAAAAGTGCTTTTGAACCACAGAGAATTGAGCAAGTACCTGAAGATCCTGTCCAAATCGAAGAACAGTAAGATTATAATTAAAAATTGCGAGCCAGTTCTGTACGGACTAAGAGGAATGTGTAGAGATTTTTCATTTTTGGTAAAGATTGAGACTGTTTGCAGTCACACTTTCTGTTAGTGCAGAGCACTTGACGATCATCATCTGTTCAACTATAAAGCTTTAAGAGGTGTAATTGAAGGGAAATGATGTCCCCTGCAGGTGAAACCCGCTAAGACAGATTAAAAAGAAGGAACACAATAGAAAATGTGCACATATTAGCATCCTTGTTGTAATTCCAGGTTTTTGGACTTAAAATTGAGACAATCATCACACATTTCCACGTTTTCCACCTTTTCTGTAACATTCCTCCTGCATAAATCAACTAAACAAATGTAATTAATCTGTTTTAAATAAATCATAAGCAAATGCAGTGAAGCACGGTTGCGGCCGCAGCATGCTGTGGGGTTACTTTACCTAAGATGGATCTGTTTGTTTGTCAAGGTACCAGTCAGTTCTTACACAAAACCGACCAAAACAATAAAAATGGATTAGTCAATCTTTTATCCAAATCAACACAGGAAAGAGTTTACTGGATTAAAAATAAGACAGAAACCACAGAAAACCGTGTGATCTCCTTCAGAGATTATCGCAAAGCTCACCGAAAAAAGTTTTAAGTATTTTAATTGTGCGTTAGAAGATTATTGAGGGTTTTTTTTTTTTCTCCCAATAACAGATTAATTTTATTATTCTGTTGACTTAGACAGGGCATGAGTGAAAAAAAGGTTTTATGTATGTGTCTCAGTCTTTTAAGCCTCAAACACCTGAACATTTAACAGCGTTGCAGACGTTCATGCAGCCACTGTACAGACCTGCCATGCAGCATCAAGGTAAAACCCAGTCTTCCCTTGCGTAAAGAAATAATAGTACAATCAGCTCATTCAGATATGTAATTCAGATGGGTAGGAAATACATAAAGGCAGCCAGTGCTCATAAACGTACATAGGATTCCCTAAATAAAAAATTAAAAAATGAATAAAATAAGACTCCCCCTCACCCCATGATAAACCTCAATCACCCACCACCATTAGTAGTCAGTAGTACCTCATAAACAGCAACAAATATACATTGATTATCTATACATAGTACCATCATTTACCAGTCAAAGTGGACAAACAAGAAGTACACAAAAAATAATAGGAGAGTAGCAAATTAAATAAAGAAAAACTGGAAGCTTTGGTACAAGCAGACTTAATGTACCGATAACTTTGTGCACCACCCGTTTAGTTCATTAGGGGAATGTCCTGCTGAATTAAAATCTACATAAGAGTCTCCATAGACTAAATAAAACATTGATGTTATGGGACTGGAGGCTTAAATTAAAAAGTCAAATCAGCCTTACATAACAACAAACCACAGGATTGAAACAGAGACTCTGTTACGTTAAGATGTCATAGTGCAGCCTTCTGTCACCGGAGGGTTTTTACTCCACAGAAGTCCTAATAATCTAGATAATATCCTCCTCCTGGCAGCAACAAGCCCACATAGGAGATTAAAAACATTCAAATTTAACCTATTTGTATTCAGGAGGGCAAAAAAAAAAGAAGCACCCTATAAGATTGTTGACACGGGGATCATCAACAGGTGTTATGTTCACATCAGGTTTTCTCTGACTTTGTGCAAGAGTGCTTTTTTGTTTTTAAACAGTCACTCGATTGACTGGGGAGGAACAGCATTTAAAGATAAATTTAAAAATACTTACATATTAAGATTCTAATAAAGTAAAGGACATCTTTAAACTGATTTGAATGAAAATTAAAGCTAGAACTTGTATTCCGATCGATTCTGCAGCAGATTATGGTGAAAATGGGGGATAAGTAAAGACAATAAAAGAAAAAAGGGCAGGGTTGCAGTACCATCTAGTGGACACCTTCTGTTGCTAATGTTCAGAGTCTCAAACTTATCCCCTTTTCTTTAAAAAATCCCTTAATTTGTCCTTGCTAAAATATTTTAACATAGTAGGGTCATATAACAATCAGTGGCCATCATATATAAGTCAAGCGTGTCAGATGTTTCTTTGTACGACTCATTTTAAAGCTTATATATATATATATATATATATATATATATATATATATATATAAAAACAAGTTAAAGATGCTTAAAACAGAGCGTCGGCTTCCCTGGGTCAGCATAAAGCAGCAAATCTGACCGACTGCAAGTCGCAGGAAAACACGCAGAGGAGAAAAAGAATAAGTAGACATTAAAAATCACAAATAACATTTTTTTTTAAATGCGTAAAAAACAAACAAAAAAAACCCATTTTGATTATAACGCTAGAGAAAATGTCATGTCCAAAACAGGGAACTAAAAAATACAGCTCTGTAGACAAGGACAAAAACAGTGATTTAAAAAAAAAATAATAGTAATAAAATTAGTGGATAATCTATAATCATTTCTACCCCACAGATACCCACTATAGACCCCTTTCCTTTCTTTTTCCCCACTAAAATTTATAAGTCTAGTTAAAAGAAATTTCCGCCTCCGACAGGCCAGGAGAGGTTGGGGAGGACGTCGACTCAGACTTGGAGACCTGGCTGTTGTCCATGCTCTTTTTCAGCAGGGGTCTCAGAAAGGGCATCGACTGGAAAAAAGGGGCGGGGCTGTTGGAGAGCGAGTCTGGGCTGCTGCAGTTGGACAGGCCGGAGAACGGGGAGTCGTTAGCAGCACCCTTGATTTGCAGGTCCAAATGAAGATGTCGATTGATCTCGTCCGGGAGTGGACTGTAGTCTTCTCTGACGGTCTGATCCAGCTGGGACTGAAGCTGCTCAGGAGCACAGAGACAAAACAAGGCATGGTTGGAAGGAAGAAAGCACAAAGTCTAAACTTCACTTACTTTTTTTTTTTGTTTAGCATGTCTTCAATTTGTACGAAACCTTTTCTGATTTCCACAGATTTCAATAATAAATAAATACTTCAACAACTCTTCTCTCAAGGCTGCGTTCACACAGTAGGTCTTGAAGCTCATTTACAATTTTCTGCTGAGATGCAACTTTTGTGTTGACTGTTAACGACCCCAAGCGTTGAAGAGTTTAAGTAACAATAAATGTTGTCGTCTGTGGATGGATGTTAAAGTTGTTGAGCAATGGGAACCGACCCTCTAGTCGCCAGATCATAGCAAGATGAAGGACACTAAAAAAAAAAACTTGGCTTACGTCCAGATTCATCCCGCCTGGCTTGTTCTGGTGCAAAATTATGATGCATGTCTCTAATCGATGACTTACAAGTCAGATAAAATGAAACTTGACCCTACAACCATTGGACTTTTAAGTTTGCATCTGCTTTAGTACGACCAAAAATTCACGTTTTGGGGGATTAAAAGATCATAATTGGTCCGTTCAGACCACAGTGAAAGACTTGGAAATCGGTCTCATGTCTACTACACACCTGCTATTTGACTTTTGAACTCAAAACATTTAGACTAAACAGAAAAATGTTGTTTCAACTCAGTTTTTCTCTGAGCTGACCAAAGACAGACTTCTATCTTTCGATTCACCATTCGACTTAGAACCAGTTCAGAAAACTACAGGAAAGTTAAAGTTAATAAAAACGTAATATATTAGCCAACAATTGTTTTGGTCCTCACAGTCTTAACATAAACTATTGCAAACACCGATATACCGAAGACAATGTATTCCTGTTGTTTTGTACACCGCTTCTTTTTAGTTTTTTTAAGGAAAGTAATACAGGTATCAGCAAGAAAGATTGTTTGTAGTGAACATATAATAACAAATTACTCCTTTTCCACCGTTTTCCTGATTAATTTGTGGCCGCTGTGTCATCAGCTGAGTAGCATTCGTCTAAGGAACAGATGCATGCACCAGCCTAAGGTTTCTGAGATTGTTATGCTTAAAACGAATTATGAAGGTAAAATCTGCACACTTTGGCATGTTATGTAGTATTTCAGAAGCCTTTTACCACCAGTTTATTTAATTTTTAATTTTTTTTTATCCTAAAGCTTTAGTAATGTCAGCGCTCACCTGTGAAAACTGATTTGTCATCTGTTGCAGCATCTCCTGATATCTCAGTGTTATCTTCTCTTCTCTCATGCTTTGCGCCTTCTCCAACTGGTGAGCACAAGAGGGAAAACCAGATTTTTGCGTTAAACCACAGTGAGGGCACTAAAATTTTATGTTTTAAATAAAGACAAAAGCACTATGTGTGACAAATGTGTGAGCTGGAGTTTGTACCCGGCGAATAGTCTCGACACACTCAGAGATGTGTTTCCTGTTGATTTCATTTGGGTCCCTAAAGAGATCGAAAGGAGAAGACAAATAAAAAAAGGTAAAAGATGGCAATGTTAAGTTGACTCAGATAGACGATTACATGGAAACAAACAGTTTTTGTACAGTTCTTTGTCTTTGTCTTTGGTCTTGGCCTCAGTAATGCTGTTTATTCGCTTCCTTTCCAGTATCTTTTGGAGCTCCTTCTTCTCCCTGCAGACACAGTCACAGATTACCTTCACATTTAAAAAAGATCAAAGAAATCAGATTCAACAGATATAGCTGGGACATATTAACATGGAGAAGTTCCGAACTAAACTAATCCCCGAGAACTGTAGCGTTAGATGCTGCGGCAACAAACGATGGCTCTTACTTCTCAGAAATGTCTTTGTGCTTCTTCATCTGAGAGTTGTGACATTCGTTTGCCATTTGTTTCAGCTTCTCGCAGGCCTGATAAGACACAGCAGCAGGTTTTTAAAAATATATATTTTCAAAACTATTGTTTAAAAATTAAGTGGAAGGAAAAAATGTGTGTTAGAACCTGGTTGAAGTCATTGGTTCCTTTTGCTTTTATGTTATTTGTGATTTTTTCTTTTCTTGTTAACATTTGTTAATTTTGTTTTTAAGCTGAGCGTTAAATGTTTGCATGATTTTCTTCCCACTGGTTTTTAATTATATGTAGCTATAAGGATTTTAGCTCCTTATATTTATAGAAAGCATCTTTTTAGCTTTAGCAAAACTGCCATCGCTTTCTTTTGTCGTTCCCAATGTGACAAAACCTTAACCGTAATAACTGTAATAAATTTACTTTATATTTATTCATCTATAAATCATTAAATATGCCTATATAGAGTGATGGACAACATACTCAACTTAAGTACTTCAGTCAAATTACTTACTCAATTCTTAATCAACTACAAGTAAACACTGATTGGTCATACTTTTACTCCGGTTAAAGTATCGCAGTATTCAAAAAGTAAAGAAAATATTTTCTGTGTCAGTAAATTGCTTTATTGTTTTTCTCGTGCCTTTACGGAAACTCTCCGAATACAACCTGATGATGTACAGACCTATACAACCCAAAAGTATTTACATATGTAAAAATTTCAGCATAAAAATTAAATAAAAACCAAAATTAGTCATATATTTTTTTTAACTTTATCCACTTTAATCTTGCATTTACCATTTTCAAAATATCGATTCCCGCTTGAAAAGTTTTGGTAAAATGAAGATGGGAGACCTAATCGAAGATTAAGTATTTCAAAACTGATCGCAGGATGGAGCGATGACTCTTGATTGTTTCCTTTTCTTGGGAGGAGCACAGCTCGTTGCCAATTACATTTAGGAAAGTAAAACAACGGCAGTGAATTACAAAGTTACGCTGAGCCTAAAGGGAATATCTAACAATAAGCTTCCTAGAAATATAGTGGAGTCGAAAGTCCAAAATTTGTCCTTTATATGCAGTAAAGTTAAAGTGACAGTTTGCAAAAAAACAAAAAAATACTGGAGTAAAGCACAAATAAAACTAAACAATGTCTGTTTTGCTGCCTTGGTTGTCTAAGAGCCGGCAGGAGATCATAAACTGTGATAAAAGCTAAAGCACCTCACGGTTTCTTAGATCTATTGTTGTATTGAGCTTTAAATTAAAGTGTCATTACCTCCTCCAGATGTTGCTGCTGCATCTGTTTCTCCTGTGCGTAATGCTCCTGTCGCAGCGCTAGCAACTCTTGCCTTTGTTGCTCCCACATTTGCAGCTTCTGCTTCTGCTTCTCCAGGTCTCGTGGAGTCCCATCCTGGGAATCACTGGCGAAAAAGAAAGGAAAATACAGTTTAGCCACTTCAATTTGAACTTTTTTTCTAAGTTTAAATTCATCCTGACACGAGAGAACTTCCATCTTTCAACCGTTTCATCCGTCATCCGTAACTCAGGTCGTGTTTATGTGACGTTTGGGCTACATTTGTAAGGTTCATGTACACAAACCAATTTAAAAATAGGCTCCAGACTGTAATAGTTCACTTTAATGTCAGCCATCCTCAACCTTTTTAAGGTGTGGTCTTCTTCGAGATACCTGCATGTTGAGCTTTAAAGACCATCCAGTGGCGTTGCGAGCAAATTACACAATTATTTCCATATAAACTAAGTTTTTGATCCCATTGTTGTTATGTAAACGTACAAATAGGAAGAGGGAAATAATTAGGATTCCAATGTATTTATGTCGTGTAAACAGAGTCTCAGTCTTTACTTACCTTTTCTTGAGGCTACGTTTGAAGGTTTTCTCAAGTATGTTGCGCCTCTTCTGAGTTTCAGACTGTATCTTAGAAAAAACAATAAAATATAATTTGTGAATGTTTTAAGATTTCCTTTAGGAATTTCAAGCTTTTAAAACATTTTTATTTACCTTCTTATGGTTCTTCTTGTGCAGATCGTGGAGGTCTTTCGCTTGTTTCTTCACTAGTTTAGTGTAACTCTTCTGCCCTTTCAGCTCCTCCACAGACAGAGAGAGAGACGAGATCTCTGCAAGACAAACGTCACATTAAATCCAGCTCATTTTAATCTATTATCCTAACGGCAGCTTTATGTAACAAACAAGATGGCTTCATTCATTTCAGGGGTGGAAATGAATGTGCGGTGATGACCTTACCCGTGATCACAGTGGTAACCAGATCCTCCTTGGGAGTTTGCACTACAACTGGAGGAACAAAAAACGCTTACAGCTCATGTGCAACAGATGGTGGACAAACACAAACTTCTGCTTTTTGCAAAACAATACGAGATGTAAGCTTGCATGCAAATGAATTTGTGCAGAAGCTGAGCAGCACGATATTACAATGATCAACTTCAGAACTCTTAAACTACATTAGCAAACAATAATTGTGATCCAAATTATCCTTTGCAATATGAATATGAAGCAGATTAACAATGAAATTAAACAAGTGCACGTGAATTAGGAATGGTTAATCTACTGTTTGCAATACAACTTCGTCCTGATCGACCTGGACTGGAAATATGAGGGGGCAAACTGCCTGTTCCGCCTCTTCTCAGGTTAATGAAAATGTCCTTTATTGTCTGTAGTATTCACATATACGTATTACATATTTTATGTATACAAAACAAACATAGAATATAGATAAAACAAACTGCAAGTATTACCTTTAGCTGGATGATTACAAAAATGTCTGCTCATTTAAATGTTACATTAGGTCAAGGTTTCTTTGTTACTTGTTTATGTGCAGAACAAAGTTCAGCTTATGCATTTGACAAAGCAATAGAGGAAATATTTGTCTCAGACAGTTTTTACTTAAAGCAGCACTTAAATAAAAACAGGTCTGAATATTGAAGACCTATTATGTGTACTTTAAATAAGACATAAAATTTCCGATCGCTTTCATTTTCTACTTAAAGGTTTAATTTTTCTACTTAAAGGTTTAATTTTAACTGATTAAAATACTTTACTCAAAAAAACCTAAAGAAAAAAAGAACTTAAAAAACGACAGTAACACGAATAAATGTAACTAGTTACTTTCCGCCCCTGTGAATGTTTCACTTTTGGATGAACAGTCTGTGATGAATGACTACAGAACTGTTCATTCAGATTCTAGCAAACCATTTTATTAAACACTATAGAGGATTTTTGTTTTCTTGTATTATAGTTTATCAGTTTAACTTATCAACTTATATCAAGATGTACACATTTTGGTAACGTTTAGACATTTTTTGCTTCTAAAATGCAGTACATTGCATTTTAGTGGCCCATCGGGACCATCATTGTAATTTGATAAATGAGGGGCTTTAAAACGTCATCCCACCTTGGGCCCTCACAAAACCAGAAATGACTCTGAAACCAATGAGTTACAACTGATGGCTAATGCAACATTTAAACACCCTGTGGTCACAAAAGAGTCAGAGGAGAGCCTGTAAACTTTTAGATATATCAATATTAAAGTATTGATTAGGGTTGAGAGTTGACACATAGTGAGCTTTTGGATGTGCCTACCTGGCGCAGGTACTTTGGGAATGTCTGAAGATTCCTCTACAGGACTGGGGGCGAGCGGCTGCTGAGGAGAACTGACTGAATCTGTCGAAATGATCTCTGAGTCTTTCCTATCCTCCCCAACCTGTTGTCCAAAAGTAAACATTTCATACACTTAAACACGTGAAGTGGAAAGATTTAAAAAATAAACTATGGAGGGCATCCCCGCTAACTCCGTTATAAAGTAAACTACGTTTATTTCTCACCTCGCTATTGTTCTCCAAGAGACAAGAAAGCTGTGTTTCTCTCTTGGCCAACTGATTGAGGTGCTTTATTGGGTTGGTCAAAGCATCAGCATATTCTGTGAAAAAGGCAAACCAGAAAGAAACACAAGGCCGGTTGTTAGCTTAGCTTCCTGCTATAGCTTTTTTGTCAGTTTGACATGTTGTCAGTAACAAAAAGATAATTATGCTGCATAAAACACAGATATTAACTAATTAGACAACAAGAAAGTTAAACGGAACTACAACAAATAAGCTAACACTTGAAGTTTGCTAACTAGCCTAGCCTGCCTGGGCTAACCAGTTAGCTAGCTAGCTGGTTAGCCTACTTAGCCTAACCAAGTGCAACGTTGGTGGCAGGAGTGTATTTTTGTTTTAAACCATGTAACAAATGGATTTCAGCCTGATCTGAGTGTTCTTATCATGTGTGTTGAAATAAAAATAATAAAAATGCCATATTTACATAAGAGGAAAAACCAAGATGTTTGCTAAAAGTAGGGATTACCTTAAGAGGAATAATAGCAACATTGTAAAATACATAATTTAATATGTAAATCATAAAACAAGGAAAAATACAACTTAAATTTGCAATTTTATAATATTGATTTAAATTTCAAAATAACACCTAAGGCTTCACTTTAAATTAATATATTTAAACTAAAGGGCCATGCCGAAATTATAGTAGTTTTTTTTTGCATCTTGATTTAATTGTTCGAAACAAAAGTTTTTTGATGACACATTGTGCCAGTTAACACCCTTTAGTTCCTCGTTCAAGATTTTTATGCCAATTTTTGTCATAACTTTCTTCGTTCGAACAATCGTGCCCTGATTACCATAACAGCGTGTACAATAATATTAAGAGATATTCCTTCTGTGTTTGGTGTAGAAGGAACTCAGGACCACACAGAGGAGTTTTATAATTTGTGCTCTTAGCCGCACTGTTGTTCATGTTTTGGATCAGTTTAATTTTGCATTCTGTTCACCAACTTTTAATGGGTTCTTTCCTAAAAAAACAGACCCACAAATAAAGTTCAATGGATGCTTTGTGCTTAATAGGACAATTTAATGGACTACAGCCGTGGAAGTTTGTATTAAAAACTTTACTACCCCCAAAGAACACACGTTTGAACTAAATCTATCTACACTGGAAACTTGAAGCCACTGACACTGAGAGGGTAAATTATATATATATTTTTATAGGTTTGCCGCATTCCTTAAAATATGACAGATGCATACCTACATTTCTAACCACGTAATTTTTCAGTTTAAAAAATAAAAATCCTATTTATTTGTTTATTTTTTGGGGAATTTAAAAAGGAATATGTCTTAAGTTTTAGCTGTAAGGGAATATTGTATTTTACATAGAAGGTGGTTTTCCTAGTAGTGCAGTTGATTTGGGGTATTTACCTATGTGTTCATTAGGAACGTAGTCCTTAGCATCAGTGTAAACCAGCAAAGAGGGCAGATACAGAGGCTGGTTAAGCTCATTCTTCAGGTTGATGTAGTGGTAACCTGAACACAACACATAAGGCAAATGTATCAACAACATGAAAAACCTGACAGAAGACATATTCATTACAAGGGAAATTTTCATTCAGTTTACATAAATATCAGTAAACTCACCGGGCCTGATGGCAGACACTGGGAGAATTCTGTGTCCGATGAACTTCCCGTTTTCCTCTAAAACAACTATCCTGAGAGAGGCCAGGGTTGGGAGAATCACCTGGAAAATGTTGAAACCAAGATAAGTTAAGAAATAAATGGAGTGATGGGAGATAAGAAGAAATATGGGAAAAGGAACCCCATGCGACACCTTATAGAAGATAAACTCGTCTTCATCCCACACAGGGTCCATGGAGTTTCCATTGGAGGTCTTGGTTCTGAACTTCCGCTTTGTATCAGCTGGAAGTCCAAACAAGTCCACCTCCACGTATACACCCACCTTTTTCTCCGAGAGAAACTGACCTGAGATCACCTGGTGGAATAACAAAATTGTTAACAGGGTTTGCTTTCATCAGACAATAAAAATACACCAAGAACTTGCTTTGTACCTTAATTGTGATTGTATTGGCAACAATCCCGTCCACTATGCCTTCCGTAAAGGGGTCGAAGTGTTTGTCTGGCCTTCTCATGAACTCTGGCTTCAGCAGGTAGCCGCTGTGGCCGTTGTATTCAAATACGCCCATATTAAGCTGCATGGGAAGGTCTGAACAAAAACAAAAAAGATTTATTTTTTATTTTTTTAAAAGAAGAACACAGATGATATATGTTTTAAATAAACATAACTTGTTTTAAATATTTTTAACTTAATGGTCATGCCCTTATTACCAAAGCACTTCACTGTTTACTCCTAAATGTTATTGCTGAGACATTGCATTGTGCCATTGTGCTAATGTCTAGATCACAAGGCAAGTTTTTTATGTGGGTTTTTTATGTGGATTTGTGACCCAGTTTTTCCTTTGCGCGATTCTTACGATTGTTTTTATTATTGTGGTTGCTCCTGAAATTATTTTATGAGATATTCTTGGTTTTTGCTGTGAGTTAAGAGAGACCTAGTCGGTGAGGAAGGATGCTCACGTCTCTAATCAGGGATATTCAACATGCTGGATCGTATTGGGCCAGTAATATAAAAGCCTCCAGTCTGTTAAGTTTGACATGTAGACGATCAAAACGTGAGGTCTTGGAAACAGGGATGCGTTATCCAAAATACACTGACCCACCTAAGGGCCCTTTGGATGTCAAAGACATCTTATTGTAATGTTTTTCTCTGTTATAAATAGTCCATAGACCATCCTTCTTCCTAAACGGCCAAATTGTTCCTAGTTGGGTTTTTTTCTATCCATCTGGATGTTCGGGTGTGAAATGGGTTTATGAGCAAACCTGTTACAAGTAAGATGTTTGAGTCGTAAAGAATGAAGAGCACAGACCTCTAGGTGTGTTAGCCAGGCCGAGAGGATATAGACTATAGGCCAACTGGATTTGGATTTTAGGAATGTAGAATCAGCAAGTTAGCGAGTTTCTGCGACTAGTGACTAGTGAGAAATTAATGGGACAATCACTCGAATTTATGTTCCAAATTGAACATTTTGGTTATTATTTTTCGTAAAGTGGATGTGCTTTACTTTGCCACTATCTCTCTTCCCATTTGATTAATGGCATTCCTGTGAAATCGTAGTTTTGTTGACAAACCATTAAATGAAACGTGTTGTAAGTGCTGCGTACATCATCCAACACGTTTTTCTGTTGTGATTGGATGCCAAGTTGTATCCGATGTGTTGGCCTTAATGATTAAGATTTCACTAACCTACCTACCATCCTTGTGACTTTCGAAGGAAGCAAGATAGTGTCTGGTCCTCCTACAACCTTGTTTGTGACACCTCTAGTTGTATTAAACTCAATTACTTCTCTAACAGTATCTATTGATTGTATAGGTCAGTATCTATTTTGTGGGAGTAATTTCCCTATTTATGAATATAATCTTTCATGTCTCTCCCCTAGGGAATCTATTTCAGGGTATTATTAAGATTTTTGGGCTGCCAATGAGTATAAAAGGAATTGTATATTGTTAGCTGTAGATAGCAAGAAAGATAAATAAAAAGAGAAGATAACATATTATTGGTTATTACCAAGAGTCTGAAAGTTCAGCGCCACCATCTGGCAACCAACGTTCCAGTAGAGCTGAGGCATGTAGTTGGAGCTGTCTACCCTCGTTCCTTTGGGGTAAATCCGGCTCATCTGGTTCTTATTGTACCTGTAAGAGTCCTGTCAAGGATCGACACACTGTGCAAGATACATGGAGGCGCAGCATCTGGAGGTTCAATTTATTACTGTACATGCTAGAGGCCGCAAATCTGTTCCGGATGAATATTCCAGGTTGATGTATGATCCAAACCTCAAGAAGCCTATGAATCAGCTGGTTGGTATATCAACAGAACCATTTAGGATCTAAAGCACTTTTTTCAGTGACCAATAATGCAAATTAGTCAGGAAAGAATGGAAACGATTTATTTTCTTAGTTAAGAAACTGCATCCCCACCCTGAAACCAACAGATTAACTGTATAGATTGTATCGCCGTTTAGTGGTGGCCACATGGATTAGGGATTTAGGCAAACTATCTCAATATTCCTCTAGACCTCTACCTTGAAATTGAAACATACTTTGAAGCTCATAAGGATACTCAACAAACTCAATGGGGTAGTTTTTAAGGGCATCCATGGCTTTGGTTTCCACAAATGAGGACATCTCAAAGTACTTCTTCCTCTCTGAAAAAAGGAAGATTGAAAAAACATCTGTTAGGATAAATATTCTGGAAAAAGTAGACAAAAAAAATGTCATTTCTTCATAATCTGCAAACAGACACTCACTGGCTGCTACTTCAAAGCTCTTGAATTTAACAGGTTCAACGTAGTTGACCAGGTTGGACATCTCCTCAGTGGCGACCGCCTCAGTGCCGGCCGTACCCTGAAGAGAAACGCCGATCAACAATCCATCAGCAAGAGCCTCTCAAAGTACCAGACAACCCTCTTCGGCACCTCTCACCTCGTCACTAGTGGGCTTTTTAGGTTCCGCCACGTTTTCCTCCTCCTCTTCCTCCTCACTATCTCCCTCACCAATAGCTAGAAAGAGACACATAATTATGGATACGGGTTGAACCCGTTCAACTCTGTGTTAGGATACCTGTACAAAGGTACTTACGACGCCCAGGTTCTCGGATCGACCTCTGATACGGTTTTTTCTCACCGTTGGACAACGGCTGCTGTGACTCTCTTTCTGTGTCCTTCTCTGAGAAAAACAACAGTCATATGTTAGCTTAAATAAGCTGCAAAAACTACTTTTAAAACTACTGTTAATTGCTTAAGTCTTTGCTGTACTTTTATTAAAATTTTTATACAGATCCCAATCAAGGTTATAACAGTTTTCCAAAAAATACACAAATGAGTAGGGGAAAACTACACTGGTACCCATTATATATATATTTGACAATCTTACTACCATGAATATATCTTCTTCTATATATTTTATTGGTCACAGTGACACAAAAAAACAAAAGCTTTTTATGCTCTTTATATTAATGTTTTATGCTTTTTATGTTAAAACTGGCAGAAAAATAATCAATCCTTATTCTTTTTGCTTCGGTAAGAATCTTCTGAGATCTCCAATTCAAAACTGGCTAAATGTATTTTCCCTTTGGGATCATTAAAGTATTTAAAAATTTAACGGAAATAACTGAAGGAAAACCAGAACTTTAGCCAATATAGTCCCTATTGTATGTTTACCACAGGTTTTCCGTCCACTCAACTTTCAATAAAAATCTTGGATACAGTACAATAGCCATTACCTCTCGAGGTTCACTTTCCCTGTGAATGTTTGGTAAAATTCAATTGGTTATTCTTAAAATGATTTGACCCAATTACCGTAGGAAGGTGACGTCGGCTCCCCGGTCTCTTTGCGTCGTATGGTTGCCTTCTCCACAGTGTGCCTCTTCTTGTTTTTGATAAGGATTTTCCCAATGAGGTCTTGAGGTGAGGGAAGCGGCTGACCTGGGACGAGCTAAAGATATCAGATAAAAGATTATCCAGGTTTGTTACAGGCCAGAATGATAAAGTGATAAAACATTTTTTTTATTTCATCAGCTGTCTCAGCTGTCTCAAGCTTTAAAATAAGATGTCTAAGACGTTGTGCATCACAATAACTTTTTACCAAACAGATCATATAATAACTTTCATTTCTAGGAGTGTCTAAATCCAATATTAATTTCAAATATTGGTCCAGTAACAACAACAACAAAAAAAAACAATATCATAATAAATTGGCATGCATCTAAAATATGGAAAGCCGTTTCATTCAAAATTAAATAAGTAAATATTTCATGAAATAAATTATTATCCCGATGAAATAAAATAAAATGAATATTTAAATATTAAAAAATGAATATTTAAAATTTTGCAAAATATTTATTTATGTATTTATTTCACAATGAAGGATTTTATTTATTTATTTATGTATGTATTTCATAATGGAATTTTATTTTATTTAGTGATGCTTTTATTTTGTTGTGACGCTTTACTATTTCAGTTGCTTTTATTTCAAAACCCCTTTTACATTTAAAGCTCGTTTTATTTCATGTTCTTACATTCAAACGACAGGGCGGAGCTTCATCTGTGGGACGGCGCTGGTCCATTATGTTCAAAGGTCAAGGAAAAAAATATCGAACAGGAGAAGAAAATAATTGAGGCCATTTTTTGGCGTCCATTTATTCAGTGTGCTTGTGGTCTTTCTACAATGTATGCGAACAGAAGCATATCCAAGTTGTTGAGAGAAGCTGTTAACCGTCTTGACGCCATTGAGCGGCGGACACCTGGTCCAAGTGCTCGATCTTTCTAAAGCAGTTCAACACATCGTCTTGAATGTATACATCTTGAAAAGCACCTGTTCGCCCGAAGGCTTCGAGAAAACTTTGAATACGGCCTAATCAAAATCATTTTGATCAATTTCACTAGCAAACGTTCACATTTCATCTTGGATTCTTCGATATCAACCATTTTGCCCGCTAAACAAATCAGTCTGAACACACGCGGGGAAATCCTTTGCTCTGATTGGTCATAAAGATTGGAGTACGGAAGCAGGTGCACTCCGCCAATCCTGACCAGCGCCGCCCCACAGATAAGACTCCGGCCAGGAGATACGACTCCGCCCACAGGTACTTCTCCGCCCACAGGTACGACTCCGGCCACAGGTACGACTCCACCCCCTCATTTGAATATACGAACATGAAATATAAACAGCTTTTAATGAAAAAGGGGGTTTTGAAATAAAAGCCGCTGAAATAGTAAAGCGTAATTACAAAATAAAAGCGTCACTAAACAAAATAAAACCTCATTATAAAATAAATACATAAATAAATAAATAAAATCCTTCATTGATAAATAAATATTGTGAAAAAATTTAAATATTAATTTTTTTAAATCTTTAAATATTCATTTAATTTTATTTCGTGGGGATATTGATTTATTTCATAAAATATCTATTTATTTAATTTTGAATGACACGGCTTTCCATACTAAAATCACAGACATAAGCAACTCCATCACAAGCAGTCCATTCCAGGATTTAATCTGCGGCAAGTTTTTTTTTTTGCAAAAACTCAACAGCAATGCAAAGCAACATTATCCCTACAAGATCGTTTGCTAACAAGGAGTAATGAGTAGGTGTGATGCCGGTTGTTGTAAACTACTGTTCTCTATTTGAGTAATATAATTTAATTAAACCTTTTCTAACATTTTACACTACAAAAGTAATAAAAGATTGTTTTATTAATGCCGATATTGTAGCAGATCAATATTGGTATCAATATTGGCAATAGTGAGGTCTGAAATATTGGTACTGTATCAAAGTGAAAACATTGCATCACACAGAAACATTTATATTGAAAGAGTTTTCAGTTGTATTATTTTGCATTGACTTATGCCTATAAAGAACGAGATTATTTATATTCATGTTCGTGTGTGTGATACAATCTGTTAAAACCACGCTTCATTTCCTAGTAGTTCCCATAATTTCTTTTTTTACAAAGCTAATTTTTGGTTATGAATCATGTTAGGCTTGGTTTAAAAAACTGTGAGCAAACTGTAGCTGCAGCGAATCATGCATTATGAACAAATCCAAACATCAGAAGGAAGTTGATTGGGTCACATGCTTGAGGCTGGATAGCACGGTCAACAGGGATTTAATTTTACCGGATATTTCTCCAGTGGTTCAATGAGCAGGGCGTCTCCAAAGATGGTCCTGCAGTACTCCGCCATCTTGGCTTGCTGCTTGGCTCTGAAAATGAAATAAATCTGTTCAACCATCAGTTCAACCATCAGTGGCCACTTTCAAAAGTAAGTATTTTAAAATAACTTTCAAAGGTTTGCGAGAAAGCTGTTAAATAGTGAAGAAAAACATCGGCACATTCTATGTCTGAACCAGACTTACGAGTCAACGTGGTTTTCAAACGACAGGATGAGAGGGTAAGGGGAGGCCTTGAAAGCGGACTCCGCGATTGCTTCAATCACTTCCTGCGTTAAGGACAAAAAGAGGAGATTTCTTACTTGAACAAAATCTCAGATCATAAAACACAAAAATAAAAATTAAAGAAGAGCCATACTAGCCACATTTAATTTATCATATTGAAATTAGGAGAAACCCTATGCACAACATGGGACCATGATTGTTTTCAAGCGATGCTGATAAGTCTGACTATAATAGTCTATTTATTTATTTATTTATTTATCTGGATTTAAAAAACATGAAAATTTGGTACGACAAGAAAAATCCTTGAGTTTTCTTTTCTTTTTCTTTTTTTTTTACCCAAACACCTGCATGATTTGTAGAACCACAGTTTATCAGACGTGATTTTACAGCAACAGTGGACAAAATTGACGCATTTCACCTTAAATGAGATCTCAGTGGTCATGGTGAAGCCGTGGGTGATGTAGGGCTCCTCCTCAGGCGGTCGGCCCTTCCAGCAGTCCAGCTCGATGCAGCGACAGCCGGTGAGCAGCACCTGCCGGTACATCTCCACCGACGACAAACCTGTGAGCTGACCCACTAAAGGCACACGGACACAAACATGTTAAAAGCCGAGACGAATGCAGAGCGTTTGGGTTTTAAAACCTAATCTTTTTGTTCTGATTGAAACAATGTAAAAGTAAATTTGCTTCCCGACAGCTACTTACCCGTGAGGTATGTGTTGTGAGAGGAGTTTATGAAGTAGTGAGCCAGCGGCTGGCTCATGTCATCTATGAGGTCGAGCCTCTCTGGAGGTACGATGCAATTCTCGTCGCTTCCAAGGTACCGACTGAAGGCCTGCAAACTGATCTGGTCTGCAACGAAAGGCCAGACAGACTAGGTGAGATGTATAATAAAAAAAAAGCAAATATTAAAACAGTTTTCAAACATAACTGACTCACTAAGAACAGCTATTTTTAGACATTCTCTCTTTCTTTTCGGTACATTACGGTTATCCGGTTCATGTAGATAACTATGGCTTATCCTTTCAATTTGAACGCTTTTTGATTCAAAAATGATTAAAACTGAGCCGGCTAAAAAGTCAGATTCAATGACGAATAGCAATACAGACGTTTTTTTTTTGCCATAAATACAAATTTTTGGTAAAAATTAAGCTTAGATCAAATAGGAGTAATCTTTAATGTTTTTAAAGATGCAAAAATATATATTTATCTTTATTAACTTTAAATACAGCAGTTGTGCAGCAAAATAAGACAGTGTATCTGTCAGGGATCCAAATACTTTGAGTAAATGTGACTTTTTTTAGCTATACATCCAGTTACAATGTTAAAAGACAAAGTTCCACCAGACTAGCGGCAGCAGCAATTAACTAACACTTGCTGGAACACCGCAACAATATCCTGACTACTAATTTTTTTTTAAAAGAATATTATATATTGACGAAAATTATTTTTATTTTTTTCCCGTTCAATATATTTTCAAAGAGTATGAAAAATATTAATTGATTATTGAGTTAAACTCTGATACAGTTGTTACTTGTAAAAAAGTTAAATCTTGTTTCAAGTATACTAAGATTTTAAAACTAAAATCTAGAAAAAAATACTTGTTAAGCTGCTTCGGTTTCCCAGTTTTGGATGCACACAGTGAAGCTATAGTCGGCAGAACAATTTTTTTTACATTTCTACCATTGATTTGCACAAATATTTAACAAAATTAAAGAAAGAAATCTCAAATCAAAGACACAAAAACTGAGTTTCTCTGTAGCCGCTTACCTCTCTCCAATTGGCTGGTGTTAGTCTCGAATTTCTCCATTATTTGTCGGATCTGGTCTTGTTTCAGCGGTGGGTACAGCACCTCGTTCAGCCTTGAGTCTCGCTGTTTGCAGTTGATGAAGTCTTCGAACTGCTCCAGAGTGATGAACGGTTTTCTTTTAGCGCCGCTGAAGGACAGACAAACCAGTTTTACTGAAAGGCCACCGGGAAAATCTCAGCTACAGCGCAGAGGACTTAGGAAGGTTAAAAAACTAAATAGTCCCAATACCATTTTTCCAAGATGGTTTGCAGTTCAGTTCTGAGACACATGCAGTCTATGAACTTAAAGAAACACTCCTGGGTCAGGTCCTCCATTTTGACACCTTCCGACTGCAGAGGCGACAAAGAAGATCAGGTTTGAGATTATTAAATCAAATCTGTTTCCAGCTAAAGATTTAAATAAGAATCAAGAATCAGTTTATTTATATAGTGCCACCTTACAACAGATGTCGTCTTAAGGCTCTTTACAAGAAAATCCATTAAACTCATAGATACAACATTAAAAATCGGTTTCAAAAAACTTTGCAATCTAAGGAACCCCAGCAGATTGCATGGAGTCATTGACTTGCAGCATTCACTGCTCTGGAATCAGCAGACCGAAACAATGGCTTGTGTTGTCGTTGACTTTACAGCAATCCCTAATACTGAGCATGCATGTAGCGACAGTGGAGAGGAAAAACTCCCCTTTAACAGGAAGAAACCTCCTGCACATTCACAATTAAGCCTCATTATGTTGAGCGTACTAGAAGCTTTCATCTGACTATCCAGATTGTTTACCTGCCCAGTATGTAATCATGTGGGTCTTTCAACATGCAGGTATTTATCAAATATTAATAATAATTTTGCAGCTAGAATTTAACTAAAGAAAGAAAGAAGTCAGGTTTTTTTGTCAGATTGTGAGAAAAACTTATAATAGTGATAGTTGTTTCCCATATTATCAGATTTCTATGAGTTGTATTCCATAACTTTTGTGGCTATTAAAAAGTTTAAAAAATATATATATTTCTTTAAAGCGGCTCTTCGGAGAAAAACATGGCAAGTAAAGATAATGGCTCCGTACAAACTGAAATGACTCATGTTCTTTCAAAGACATAGCCGACATGTTTTAAAATTTGTTAAATAAAACGAACAAACAGGAAAGGCGGAAATCATCTTCAAAAATCTTAACTTTTCTATGTTATCTTCTATATCAACACAAGGGGGAACCAGAGTAAAGCGACAATCGTCTGGCTTTGTTTTTTCAAGTCCTTATCACGACGAACAAGTCTTGTGACTTTAAAATGGGTTTTTGTACAGATGGCAGCGATTATACAGCAGATAAGAAACCTCGCCTCAACTCAAATTGTGCAACGCTGAGATACTGTGAAGCGATCGCATCAGTTTCCAAACTTGTTTCAGCTCAAACAGGAACAGAAGGCAGATCCATGCAATCCCCGAATGCTGTTGGTCGAAATGCACAAGCGTTGCTAAACATCTTGTAAACAGTGGCACACATTAACAACCTCAACAACAGGTTACAGTAATTCAACATGGATGTTTTATCAAAGAAGCAAACAGGGGATCAAGTGAGATTAAAAAAAAGTTAAGATTATTCCAGCTATATAGACACATATGTATCCTTAGCAATTAAATTGATGAACTATTCTACAAACCTTTAAACTAAAACGTCAATTTCATCATCCAGTCATTATTGGTAGACTCCTCTCACAAGTTGTAAGAACTTATTAGAGGTAAATGAAGCTTCCCGACCAAAATCATTTCCTTAAAAGCTAAAGCAATAGTTTTCTAATGCACTCAGGTGGTTTCCTCTGAAACCTAAGAAGAACAAATCCTGCCAGCTCATCGGGTTGGATTTGTGAGAGCCGATAAACAAGAGCAAAGATTTTTTTAACATCACCAGCTTAATCTGCTGCGAGTTATTCTCCAGCAGCCGGATGCCACTTTAGCATTTAGTTGCTCATTGCTGCTCCAACTATTAACATTTTTCGAATAAAAATTGATTTATTATTACAACCAATCGGCACCAAAGCAACTTATTAATTTTTTTTAGTGAGGCTCTATAAAAGGAGGCTCGTAAGTCTCACAAAACAGTGAGTTGCCGTTTCATTTGATGCTTATCGATGTGATATGAAAGAACTTTTTAATGGAGGGTATCGTCTCCAAATTCCAGATTTTTCAAGCTGCTTCGATTAGGCACCGAAAAATACCTTGGAGCCTTGGCTTGAGTAAGCCTCTACCCCCAGCATGACATAAACCGTTTCCTTGTTGTTGGTGCATCTCAAGTAATTAAGGTGTAATTTGGTTTTCAAATAAAGCTTAGATCATCCCACTCCTGGTACAGTACACACGTTTTTTTTATCTATGTTTATCTGTTTATTTATTTTTTTAAGTTAAATGCATTTTGATGCATCTAAACCAGAATTCAACTTGGAACAACGATATGTTGAACAAAGATAGTGAAAGTTACCAAATGTAGCTGCATTTTGATCTTGTAGTTCAGAATGTACAAAGTATGCAACACCGACCTATCCTATAAAGGTGCATGAAGGTGCGAGAGTTTGCATTGGTTGAATACCTTGTTGTTGAGGAGGCCACAGGTCTCCAGAGCCGTCTCCACTCTCCTCTTATCGGAGAACATCTTTACAAAGCTGAAAGACCAAAAAAATAAACTCTCTCCGTTAGAGTTGGCTTGGGTGCAACATGTCCATCTCCTTCCAGACTATTTCTTATTGTTGAAAACTCAGACCAATACTGAGGTAAGTGTAGATTGTAGAGCTTTACATGTCCGTTGCTGATCTTCAGGATGTGTTGTTAATTAGTCAAGGAGTGCTTTTGTTAAACCAGTTACTCCTTTGAGGGGTCACTGGAGTCGCAATCCCTTGTAATGATTGATAAATGTCAGTTTTAATCATGTGTTCCTTCATTTAGTTTGAAAATGTCAATCCTGAGATTGTTTTGCCTACTTCAAGTTGTTAGACAGGTTCTGATTATTTGGTTTCAAACTCTAATGGGTCTGACTGGCAGCAAAACTGTAAACAGAGATAGGTACTAACTAATTATTAACTAATTTCGTCAGTTGCATTTACTTAAATAACTTATTAGGAAAAAAAATGTTTTACGAGTAGCTTTACTGAACTGTACATGTGATGTTTACTTAAGCAATATTATCTTAAAATAATGCAGCTCTTACTTGAGTAAAATCACCAAATACTCAACTCACTGTGAGAAACATCATTCAGTAATTTAAAGGGAGACTGGAAGTTTTTACAAAACCTTTAATTAAATATAATCTTCTATCTTTTCTGCCAGGAAGTACTTTATATTATTCTTATATAAATGTTCATGGTATAGTAAATATTAGTAATGTGTTATATTGTAAAAAAATTAAAATAAAGTATGTCTTCTGACTAATATTTTGTAAACGTTATATATATTTGTGAATATTTTCTCTTTTTAGTCTTTAGGATATTCAAATCATAACTTTATATTTGTATATAACTTGTATATAATGTATTATAATGGCATTGTAAAATATTTAATCAGATGTTATCAGTTAACTCTACTCAATTCGCCTTTTTCTGAAATATTTTTTACTCTTCGTTTGTCAATTTCTTGTACCGTTACTTTTTACTTTGACTAAAAAACAAAAAATGTTGTCAAGGCTACTCTTCCTTGTGTATTTTAGTAACTCAACTAGTAAAACAATTAAGTAATTCATGATTTAACAGAAATGTCAGCATTTACAAAGATTACCTTTGATCAATACTGATTTAGTGTAAATAGAAACATTTAGATCTAAAAAAAAAAGTATTTTATCGAGCAAATATTCTCCACGGTAGTGTTGGTTTCAAATAAGAGAGAAGGTTGAATCTAAACTAAAAAGAGAAAAACTTCCACATTTAGAAAGCAAAAACCAAAGTCAAAAAGTAAATAAATTGAAGAAAAAAACGATGCAGCAGTGGGTGCACAAAAAAGGTGACTGGAGAAGGTTTTACTCACCACTTCAAAGGGATCTTCCCATCCGTAGCATTTTGAAGCTTTAGTTTAGTGAAGCTAAGAAAGGATCAGAGCGTCAGTGGAGTCAGTGGAGGTATCTAAAAACTGACAACATTCAAACTTTATCTGTCAAAATTCTCAGATTTCTTTTGGTTATTTTGAAAACTGAATCCATTGCAAAGGCAATTGATGCAAGGATGGATGGACAAATGGTTGGTTGGATGAATGGATTGAGGCGTGATTTGACAGATGACTGGTTGGAAAGATGGATGAATTGGTTTAATGGCTGGATGGCTGGATGGACGAGTGGATGGATGGATGGACGATTGGATGGATGGATGTATGGATGGACGATTGGATGGATGGATGGATGGATGAATGGATGGATGGATGGATGGATGGATGGACGATTGGATGTATGGATGGATGTATGGATGGACGATTGGATGGACGGATGGATGGACAATTGGATGGACGG
>JAVLVB010000879.1:2366227-2409671 GCA_032876305.1 Orestias chungarensis | reverse complement strand
TGGATGGATGGATGGATGGATGTATGGATGGACCATTAGATGGATGGATGTATGGATGGATGTATGGATGGATGGATGTATGGATGGACCATTGGATGGACGGACAAACAGACAGACGGACAATTGGTATGATGGATGGATGATTGGATGGATGGATGAATGATTGGATGGATGGATGGATAAATTGATTTGATGACTAAATGGGTGATTGGTTTAAAACATTGAGGATTTGTTTTATGGGCGGATGGATAAATTGGTTGACAGACAGAAGATTGGTTTAATGGATGAACGATGGATTTGACATACTACATTTTCTCCTTCCATATGTTTCCTCCCCTTCCCTAACAGGAAGCGAAGGAACCTGTAAAAATAAAAACCTTCATTGCTCAAAGAGATAATCCCATAAACTGGTCTTACGCTTTGAGAAGGTAGGTGTTCCTGGACGCATTCTGAGAGAGTATGTTTGTAGCCAGGAGGGAGAGCTCTGACGTCCAAATCTGAAAACATACAAATGAAGACTGTATGTGTAAAGCAGCTGGTTTGGAGTTACTATAAAACAGGTAGACTAGCGAAGATGTTAAACTAGGAGGGGCTGGAAAAGGAGGCGGGGCTCCTGGCTTACCTGTGCGGTTTCTACCACCGCAGCTGCAAAGCAGAGATATCTCACATTCACCAGGTCTTGTCCGTAGACGATGGTCAGCAGGTTATGGATTGAATAAGTGCGTACCATAGGATCCTAAGAAAAGAACAGAATAGCTGACATTTTTTCGTAATGTTCCCAAAATACAAACAACCAAACAAATACCACTTCAGAGGAGACACACAAACCGTGTCTCCTTCTCCTGAGCGAATGAATGTGATGCATGAGGCTCTGAATTCTAAACGAATTAACTAAATTACTCTTTCCTCCTTTTTAACCCAGCGTCTCGCTACCCAGCGTCTGTCTCTCGATTAAAGATCCGTCTTCCTCAGCCACGACTCGCGGTACGGAGCAAGGTTGAATGAAACGATATCCAGAAGAGAAAGCTACAAGATGCTAAAGTTTGGTAAGAAAAATTACAAAAAAAGTTTAAAATCTTATAAACATCATCTCTTTTTTTCTATCCCACTTTTTCGTTCCACTAAATTTCCATGAATATGCTTTAATAAAGGACACAAACCAACCAGATGCTGTTGGAAAGTGTATAAATGGTGTCAAAAATCCCATGATTATTTTTTGCCTGTAAGCCATTAAATAACATTTCCCTTATAAAAAAAAACATTTTTTGATCAAAATCAACAGGAATTATAATGAGTACAATAATACAGCAGTAGTTTATTACAGCCTGCATAAAGATGCCAAGTTTTGGAAAGACACTGAGATAAGGAAAACATGTAATACCTAAATGAACACTGTGGTTTATATTCATCCATATATGCAGACAAATCAAAGACCTTAACAAACAATTACCTACAATACTAAAAGAGATTTAAAAAAAACAAGAAGTGCATTTTATTATTTAAGTTACACAAAGAAAATCGTCAAGTTTCTACTGCAAGTAACAAACTTAGTTGTGCTTAAAAATATCACTGGTTCTTGTAGTTTAATTCCACGTCACATCTTCATTAGGACATAATATAATTTGTTCAGTATTACATATTATACCTGTTTCAATTTTGAAATAAACTGTTTGTTGAGGTGCATCTGCGCTGCACCATAACCGCATTTATACAACAAATAAGCTGCGTTGTAGGGAGTTTTATAACAACTCAGTTGAATCAACCTTCAAACAAAGACAAACAAAAACGCTGATCTGGAGGAGTTGATGAGTTTGTTCTTCAGGAACAACAAATGACAGGCAGATGCAAAGATACCGCTGGTTAATCTTTCCAGGTATTCGAATCCGTGGCCCGAAAGACATAATTGAACCAAAGAGAGCGTTTGACTCCCATGCTTCAAGTTCTCCTTTGATAATTGACAGATGCAAAATGATTAAATACACTGGAATGTAAAAGGCGGTTGTTTTAATGGAGATAATAATCAAGGAAGTAACATATTAGTAGTTTTATTTTTTGTTTTCGGATAATTTTCAGTAAAAGTTGGCTGTACAGATGTATAAACAGGCGGTTATATTTTATTTATCATTAACCTTAACTTTGAGTTTTTTAAAAGGTTTTACATAGAATTCAATCAATTTCAAACGTTGAAATCTAAGTGAATAAATTGTTTTTTTATGAATTTCGTAGTTTTTTTCTGCTTTTCCTGACTGGATGTCATTTTGATATACTTATATAATTAATTAATTAATTATTAATCTGATAATTTTAATTTTCTTTATTGTTGATACTGTTTATGCTCAACATTTATCACCACCGATTCAAAAATAACTCTTAAAAATCTCTTTAAATTGTTTTGAAAATCCCATTTAATGCTTTATGAAATCTTTTCCGGGAAAGATTTGAGTTTGATAAAAACAACATCGCTTGGTTTTTACCTTTGTTTTTGATATTCAATTATCAGATGTCGTATACCCGTTTGCTAAATCGCCCGAATTTAGAATAGCCTGTTTAGGAGAGTAAACAGGAGATCTATATGAGTGATAAAAAGTGTGACAGGACTTCTGTGGCTAATTTGTCTAACCTTTACAAGCTTTAAAAATAAATATATACTTGTATTTTGTCTTTACGGGCTATTTTGAGTGTTTTTAAGCAGACTACAGATTCCAGATTGACACAACTGTTGTTTCTTGATAGGAAATGCTGCTGCTAAACTTTTAAAACCTGAATTTACTGTTTTTGGTACGTTCACGTCGATGTTTGGCAGCTACAGTAACTACACTACTACCTTGTGTGTTTGGTATCCAAATGAAGGCAAATCAAAACAGTAAAGTTATGGTGGGGTACATAAAAAAAACAGCGTCATTAAGGATCGTAAACTGTTCTGCAAAGCATGTCGGCCATCTGCTCAGCGCTGGCCTAAACCTTTGATCAGAGTTAAACCTTTTTTAAAGCTATAAAGTTATATATATGAATGAAATTGCAAATGCATTTCTAACGACAAGCAAACACAAATATCTACATAACTAAAAATTTACACTTACTAATATAAAATTAAGTATTATTACGATATTTACAATCAAGTTTGATTTCCAGGGGGTGCTTTGAGTTTATAGAAGAGGGAGTCATTTCCCTGAGTTAATGGAAGCTGTTTGAATTTGCTCATAGCTGCTCGGTGCTCCACTAAATATTTACATAAAGAGCATGAAACGGCAATGAATAAACAAATTAGAGCGCACCGTATGAAGGCCAAACATGCATGCAGGAGGCAGTGGGACATATAAAGAATGAATAAAACATTTGTTTTCCTTCATTAAATACAAGCCGAAGCAGGTCCAGTCTGATGATTTTAGGGATGGATGGATGAATGGATGGATACTCAGTGCAGACAATAAGTTGGTCATTTCTCTTTTAAGTCACCGTGTATTTAAAAATACCTAATTTTAACCAAAGGGAAATGTAATGTTGCCGTAACTCATATCATCAAAATATCTTCAAAGCGCCGTCATGGATGGTGATTCTGTGTTCAGGAAGAATCTCTGGTAGTAGTCAGTCTTGTAACAAATCTGGAGACTCCTCTGACTGAAGACTGTAATTCTATAAAAATGTTTAGGGCAGAAAATCAAACTAGAAACTGATCGATCAAATATTAATATCGAGTTTTAACAACGTTTAAATAATCTGAAAAAACACTCAGGTAAATGAAGAACTTTCAGTAAAAACTGATGATTCCCATAAAACCTCCAGATGTGTTTAAAACCTATGAAGTTTCTCCGGAGACGTTCCGATATCCGATATGACAGCCTCAGGACTGTAATGACAGATAAACAATAAATGTCCGGACAGGAAATTCAACAGTAATTTGTCGCGGTTGGCGAGCAGTGCTAATCCACTTGGTTTGCTTTTGCCGCTCATTTTTACGTTCGGTTATAAAGCCGGATAGAGACTTTAGAGTAGTGGACTTGACTGTTGCACATTATCATTGATGAAAGAACATCCTTGAAGCTTGCAAAAAAAAAGGATTTGGAGTCAGGGATCATTATACGCGCTTTGAGACGCTAATCAGGTAAAGTAAAATAAAATGAACAAACACAAATAAAAAATCTGTCCCTTTCTCTCTTGAGAGTCTATAAACCGTTTTCACCGAGTGACGAACCCTCTGCGTTCGCTCTCTTTTTATAGCGAACTTGAACTATAACAGAGGCGCCTCCTGCAGAGTGTAGCCTGCTTGGTTGCATGCTGTGGATTGTTTTTTTGTCTTTACAACACTCAGAGATGGGACGAAAAAAACGATCCTGATATGTCTTGAATATCACTGGCTGTACCGAAGCATTAGTTGGTTTTCTCCGATGCCCTTTTTGCTTTGTTTCTTTGCTACTTGGGACTCTGAGCTACAGAGTCAGCTTATAAATTTCAAAGGATGATCCAGGCAGACCGATAAGGAAAAAAAAAAGATCTGAAATGAGGGACTTTTAGGAGTCGTTTTGATACAGAGCAGATTATGCTGCACTTAAATGCAGAGGCGTCTGCTGCTGTCGCTTGAATCGCAGGACGGACGACACGCAGAGCCAGAGACTGACGTGTTTTTGTTTTGCTGTCTTTACTGATTTCTTCTGTTTCTGCTTTTCTGTTGACGTCAGAGATTTAGGGTAGCAGAATAAAAATATATATTTATAAAGGAAAAAAGCTACATAACCAAATCTGCCAGCATTTATGGCAACCTGCTAAGAATACGTACAATAATTTTTCCTGTATTTGCTTAATTATAAATATGTAAAATAATTGTAATATTTTCAATACATGTATTTTATGAAAAAATATTTATGCATAATAATATTTATCAATGAATTAAAAAGGTATTTTAGACTATGCAATGAGACAACTATTGGTACATTTATTTATATCTATTTTATTAAGTCTTCTCACTATGATTCTGGAAATCAAAATATACACTTACATGTCACTGTAAGGTAATTTTGGCTCAATTTTTATTGCAGGCATATTAGAACCAATAACAGTCTCGTCTAACATATTATACAGATGTAAAGTACCGACTTTAAATAGGCCACTAGGAACCCTAAAGTTTGCTTTTCAAACATGGACTTTTGATCATTCTCGTGCACTGACACAGATTATCTGGTCCAGATACTGAAGCAGCATAGCAGCCTCAGATCACCACACCATGCTTGACTGTAAAGTGTTTGTTTTTATAAAATGCTACGCTAGTTTATTACTTAAAGAAATGGGACACAAAAAACTAGACGAAACTACTTTTGTGTAGTTTTTAGTGCAAACATCTTAGCAAACTTGAAACAAGATTTCACTTAGAAGTAACTTTTCAGCAGGATATAGAAGCTTGTTTTAAGTGGATAATAGGGTATTAATTATAAACAACAACAAAAATCATAGTTTACTGGCAGATATTTTCCTCTTTAAATTTTTTTTTAATGAAATCAAGAGAAAAATTAAATTGAAATAAAACAAAACTGTGCTTTTTCTCATTATTCAAATATTACTGATTTATGATAAGTCCACATATCTTCTGGAAAAGTTAGTTGTAAGTTAGTTTTGTCTTATTTGAAGCCTTCCAAGATTTTTGAACTAAAAAATACACAAAGAAACCTATTTTCTTTTAGAAATATTTTGTATTTTCATTTTGATCAACAGTGGTTTAGGTCACAAACCCTGACCTGAAAAGCAGCAAGTGAGGGCTACAATGCTTTAGATGTTGTTCTGGGTTCTTGCGTTACCTCCTGAATGAGTTAACAGTTTCCTTTTGGAGTAATTTTAGTTAGAAAGTTTCCTTTATGTTCCAGGTTTTCTCTAGCAACGGTAACGGCCATCACTGTTCTTTGACATCTCAAAGCTTTAGAAATCTCTTTGTAACCTTCCCCAGCCTGAGAGGTCAACAGGTTTCACTAAATGTCTTCAGATTGGAAATTATGTTGCTCCTTTTCAGATTTGATCAGCCTGTTTAATGTCGTCAGACAGGTTTGTTTTTTTGACAGAGTAAATAGGGTGTGGTAAACAAAAGCCTTTGTAAGTAATAGCAATTAGTTCAAAATAAAACAGGGTGGAGGATCATTTGTCTCAATTTCAAGTGTTTTTGATCAGTTCAAATATCAAACACAAAAGAAATTTATAAGGTGGAAATAGTTTTTAATGGTACCTAACATTAGATCCTTCATGTATTTCAAAGGGAAAAGAAATGTCATAACTACGATAATCTGAGTATTTTTAAAGAGTCTTGGATGGTGATGATGTGGTGACGATGTGGGCTGGAAGGATGTTTTCCAGCAGTCAGTCCATTAGGAAAGCCTCTGACTGAAGAGTGTTGCTGTATGACAGCTTCATTAAATGTTAACATCTCATTACCCGAGAAGCAGAGACTATACTCCCACAGCAACTATCCTGGATGATCAGTTGTTGCCACGCACTGCTAATACACTTTAATTGGTTTTGCTACACATATTTAAATCTATTTGATGAGATGTTGAAGTAGGGGATATATTCCCTATGACCATAATGATTGCTGTCAGAGATGATTTGAACTTACTTCTCTGTATGCTCTTTGGACCTGCTCTGCCTCAAGTGTTGTTTTCAGCTAATTGTTAAGATATTATTTAAGTTTTTGGGATGCTAATCAGTAGTTTATTCAATTCAAAACATGAAATTAACATTGAAATTATTTTCATGGTTAACTATACATATATATATATACATGCACAACATATTCAGTGGGCCTAATATAAAGCTTTGAGGTATCCCTACAATAAGCTGTTGCATTGGGGGAAAGGCCTTTTTTAACAAAATATAGCAGTGAGTCAGTGCAACTGCAATTATGCAGTTGAAGGAAATGTTTGACTTTCTGAGCCTCAGTCAATTTAGAAAAAAAAATACCATCAAATAGAAACTTAAATATTTGGCTGTATTGCCGCTTCGCCTTCACTAAGTTTTTATAATACAAAGATCTGGAAAACACCTTATATGAAGAAAATAGTGTAATTATGAAGTTTTTGTTAGTCTAATCCATTTATATGAATATTGTGAACATGTCAGCAAGGTCTAAAAAGCTGCTTCATCCATGTACTGGCCACACAAACCCCTCTTACACAATGACTTCCTCACTAACAGTAACTGGTTATATCACTTCCTGTCTGTCGGGCCATCTGTCAGCAGGCTCATTAACACCCCATCACCTTAGCGCCATCAGCTGAGTGAGGAAACAAACACAAGCACTTCTTCCTGAAAGTAGCACTTGATCATCGCGTTCATGCTCTGAGGAGAAAGTTCCTGGCAGCAGAAGAAAGAAGCTTGACCCTCCCTCTGTCTGACCCAGACGCAAGAACGCGGTACCAACCTTCGACTGCTTGGCGTACTTTCCGGTCCTGGTGTCTCTGATTGTGCTGATGTCGTAGATTTCAGTCTCCTGCAACACACACACAAAAATTGGTCAGTGCATACATTTTTTTGCATTAATTATAGTGGTTAAAGTGTAACAGAGAAAGAGGAAATTGTGAAACTGGTTTCAAGCATGGCAGAAGAACTGGTTTTTATACGGCTTACTTAAGGTGCTCTCTAAAATGATCAACATTGCTTTCACTTATATTCAATTATTTATATGAGGAGCGAACACGAATAGTTTGATTTATAGATACAGATTAAATATATCTATAAATCGATATTAAATATTGATTGTAGTTCAAATTTAAAGTACAATCGCAAAACCGACAGATTAATCTTACAAGACCTAAGCCGAAATTAAAACAAGTAATTATTCTATTAAACTTTACTGCAATAGACAAATTCATAGCAGGACTCAATAAACTTTTTCATACAGAAAGTTAACAAATGAAACTAAAATGATTTCTTATTTTTAGTTTTTAAGATAAAATGAATCCTCCATTACAAAAGACAAAATCAGTTTCATAGAAGAAGGTACGTTTTTTCAATAAAATAAAAACAATGAAATATAGGCAGCCTAGTTTGAAGCTAGTTACATTTAAAAGTCTGTTGCAGATATGATTAGGAATATCGACAAAAACTCCTAAAAATGACCCTTTCCTATGGCATTTTTAAGAGCAGCACTTAGTTCGTTATCATTGTTTTTATCGTTATCACGATAGAATCACAAAATATTGGGGTAAGGATTATATCCATCAACCACCGCTAGGACATACGAGAAAAACGTGCTGTTGGTTATTTGATAAGAGTTTTGACTCAAACAGAAAGTTAAATAATTACATTATTTCCTTTTAAGCATCTAAGCAGATTTATAGAAGATAAAAAACCCACATCCCAGTATTTACAGTTTTGTTTTGATCCAGAGCAGAGCATGAAAACTTAAAAGATCTGATTTATAAATGATTTATTAATATATTCTAATTTTACTTCTACAAACACGAAATACAATCAGGTTTGGACGAGAAAATGTCATTTTAAAACTGAGTGAAATCCAACAGGATTCTGACTATATTTCCACTTTTAAGATATGAATATCAGAGGTCTTCAAAACATTTAACTTTTGGACCAGAGACCCATCCTAAAGTTGCAGGAAGCCAGATTAGCCCTGGATTTCACAATTCCTGATCTACAGCTCGAAGTCTGAGTGAAGATACAACCAAGCAGTCTTGATTTAAAAACATAAAATTAAAAAAGCTAAAATATACACAAAATGAAGTAAAACATGGGATGACATGCAATGCTACCAACTGTACCAGTGGAGTGTGAATGTAATCTAACTAAAATATGAATGAGCTTTTAAAACAAATTTCTTTGTGACTAAAAAGAAAACAAGGAACATGAAAGAAAATTAGAACAAAAACAAGAAATGTTCTGCTGGTTTTTAATACAATTATAAATTACATCTGTTCACATTAATGTAAGACAGGGAAAAAACAGATGAAGTCGGAACAAAAAACACTGCTATTTGACGGATTGCCGAAATAAAATGGCTTGATTAAAGCTCCTTTCTTAAATTTCTTTTATGTCCTTCCATTAAACCATTAATTATATGTTTGGAAAGGTTATGTGACATTAAAAAGAGAGAACATGCATATTCTCTATGGAGATTCACCACTGGGACACAGCTTCCAGTGAGAACAGCCATGGGACAAAAAAAAAAGATGGTTCGAAGAGGAGATTTAGCCATATTCTGGATCATAAACACAGGCAAGGATGTAATGTCCAATAAATATTTGTTTAGACCCTCACTCATTCAACCATCCACTCTTCTTATTCTGACTGGGTATAGAAAGGAAAAGTTTCTAGTATGTTTTCAGGGAACATCTCTTGCAAAGGTAGTCGTATGCAACCTCCTGGGATTCTTTATTTTGATCTAAAAAGCCTGGCATGCATATTCAAACTCCTGAATGAATACTCTGAAACAGGCGTTCAGACCTGATGTCGCCATGAGGCCTAGTGCCAAGAAGCAATCAATTTTGTGTAGCTAGCTAGTGCTGCTGATAAATCTTGTAGCAATGTATATTTACACATGATCACATCAATGACATCATCAATGCTCTCTACAACAACTCAAAAAGGGCCAGTCAGAGTCAGGCAAGGTTGTCTGCTCTCACCTTCCCTGTTCAACATCTACGTATTGAACATTATGGCAGAGACAATAGAAGGCTTCCCTCCGTCCATCTCTATTAACTGACGCCCCCTTTGAAACATAAGATTTGCAGATAACAGACCACATGGGCAGGACTCACCACTAGACTAGGACAGGCATCAGGAACCTTTAGAAAGGAAATTAGTGCTGAGAATACCAAGATCCTGGTAAATACCACATCAGACCTGGCAACAACCAACATCATAATGAAGCGGTTGAGGCTGTAGGAGACTGTACCACTTTAAATGCCTTGGGTGCATGATCATCAAGGATGGGACCTCAACAAAAGAAATCTAAACAACACTCTCCATAGCTGTTTTTGCCATGTCGAAGCTGTATACCTTGTGAAAGAACAACATCACCTTCAGATAAAATTTAAGTGTTACAAGATGGTAGTGCTAGTCTCCATTTTGCTGTAGGCTTTGAATGCAGAGACCGAAAAATGAACACAATCATTCTAGTACAAATGCTACAAGGAGACTCATCCATTACACAGAACACAAAACCAAGAAGTTTGATTGACAGCAACTCAACAACCTTGCGGGCAAACAAGCTCCCCTTCTGACCATAAACCGCCATGATTCCATGACCAAGACCATTCTCAGGACAAGGTAAAAGGCACACAACTGTTTGGTCAACAAGACAAGGAAAGGACTGGCTTGACAATGTCAAGGAGTTGACTAATCAACCCAACAGCGTCATTACTACACCACTCTGAGGACAAGGAACACTAGAGACTCATCTCTACCAGCATGGCACCCTCACGACCACCTAAATCGAAGGATTAGTAGTAGTATATATACATACATGCACTCCACAATTTTAATAATTTCTTTTAAGATGTGAGTCTAAAATTTGAAGAATGTGAAGTCGTAAAAATTGTGGCAATATTATTTTTGGGGGGACATGAACAACATTATTGAACAACCAGAATTTACTGGTGATTTATGTGAGAGTTGCAAGTCTTTTAGGGCTCAGTTTCTACCAGCTTTGCAGGTATAAACTGAATTTTTCATAATATGATCTAACGTAGAGACATGAATCTAAAATCTTAAACTTTTGGTCTTCAAGCACTCACTCCTTCCCCTGCCTTGTCCCTGGACAAGGAAACCATCCCTACAACATGATACTACTATCAACATGTTGCAGTGGAGTGCAGATGATACGTTTAGGGTAAGAGTTGATCTTCCTATTAATTTTATTCAACCTCCCTAAAAAGTAACTGTTTTTTCTTATTGAAAATGGATTTGTAGATCTTCCACAAAGGCTTATAAGAACAGGGCTAAAAATTTTTTTTTAAAGAAAACAAAAGATATTAAATATAGATACTATTATACATTTCAGATCAATTAATTCAGACAAATTTGAATGGAATAATTGCTTCAAAATTAACCAGTAGTAATTTGATTTATTTCAATAGTTTTGAAATATTATATAAACATCTCATTGAAGAAATTTGCAAATCTTTAAAAACAGCAACACATCTCCAATACTAAATATTTTTCTAAATGACACATTGATTTCCAAATTTTTAAGTAACGTGTTGATCTAAACACAGTTCATTTGGCTTGGCTGAAGAAAACAAATGGCTATTTTGGATCGTAAAGGTTACAGACCCTTGATCTAACACCCTAAAAACCTCATGATTTCACTCAGACTGTGTTTCCAGGCTGCAGTGTTAAATTACTGTCTCAGTCTTACATGTTTCCTTTCCAAAAATATAAAACAAGCACTTACAGTCAGCAAAATTGTCTAAGTATCTAAGTGTCTAAGAAACTCATGCCTCTTTCAGTATCTCACCGGCCCTCAGGCCGCCAGCCCTGCTGGGATTGGCTGTGAGAAAAAAAGGTAAGCAAGCGACGCACCAATTGGATTAAGCTTTCTCAAACGCTGACCTCTGATTGGCCTGTGGAGAATAAATTCTTTCCTGGGGGAACAAATGACTTTTGGGTCTGTAGGACAGACACACAATCCTTACTTTTCCCACAGGCCATGGTTTCATTCTGCCACCGCCATGGAGACTCCTTTGAGATCAGAGTAATGGGACTACAACTTTATCTCCAGCCTCTGTGAGTCTCTTACATCACAAGCGTCAAAATCTTAACAGTCCAACATGCGAAAACAGACAGTAAAAAAAAAAAAAAAAAAAAAAAAAAAACTAATCATTTTCACATGAACCAATCCCCTGTATGCATGTCTCAACTTGTGAAACATCCTGACCTGTTGAGCAACATGGGGTGTGTATGCAAAACCCTCACAAGTCGGAGCACATTCAATCCATGTGGCACAGAAGGAAAGAATATAAATTACACACTGTAGAGGCTAATGAGACCAGAGGGGAGAAAAAGCAAAGTGAAACGTGATACTGTGTTATTGTGAACGGCCATGGGAGGCCTGATCACCTCTGATATCACATTCCTCACATACCCCAAGACTTTGCTTGGTGATAACGTTCGCCTCTGCTGTGTGATGTTTAGCAGTTGAGCGTGTGAAACGGTTTCATTCATCTCTGCACACTCTGGTTTACTACGACTACAAACGCGGCTCGCTAAGGGCATTCCATGAAGAATGCACGAATAAATAAGGGTTACCTGATACAACTTGTTCACCTCAAATACAACACAGATAGTGGAGTCTTCAGTGTTGGCCAATACAGATATCGACCCGATACTATATTGGCATGAATTATACATAGTTAAATAATATTTTTGTTGTGTAAATTGCTAGAAAGGGGTTAATGAGTCTTTTAAAAAAAGGCTCAAACTAATGTTTTTTAACATGTACTGGGATGAAGAGCTGAGGTGAATGCTAACATTACTGAGACCTGTATGTGTGTGCTTGTGGATGTGTATATTATGTGTGTCTGTATGTGTTGCTTTGGGGGTCTCAGTACTCCTTATGACGAGGCACATGGGGGTGACTGTGGAATTAGGCCTGATCCTTTGTAAAGCAATTAAAAAGGGTAAAACATAAGTATTTTCTCTGCATGAGTAGTTTCTACATTTTTGTGACTTCACTTCAGTCTTTGTCAAGATATGAAGCTGTGTGGGCTAGGAGGCTGTTTGTTTTGGTACACTATATTTAATCCTTCAAAATGCTGTTAGAAGATGCTTATATTAATTAAAAGTAGTCTATAAGTCATACTGTATGTGTCAATAGTATCAGCATTATTGAGATTACAGCTAAACTCAGAGTTGTTCTTGTGCACTACGGTGGGTTGAAGTGTTGTGGACTGCATGTAAATAATCAAAAAGATGTTTTTTGTTTGACATAAGTGATACAAAAACACTTCTTGGAGCTTTTAATATACCAGACATATTAGAATAAATAATTTTATGGTAAATAGGTCTGATGGTAATGACCCAATGTCCCTAACTGAAACGCTGGTAACAATCAGCTTAATGCAGCCATCATGACATCAATCTTCAAAAAGATTGCAACTGTACAGCCTCTTCAAAAATCAGCCATGTCTTGTCTTGTTGTGTTTTCAACACTACATAATTAGTTGAGCATTTCTATTTATTTTTTTATCGTTAAGCCCTTAGCTATTTAATAAGTGGCAAGTAGCCAACATACGCTAGCGGCGGTTCAGAAATGAGTGACTATGTGCAATAATTCTAACAGCTGCTCAAAACCAACCCTGCAGCTTCTTAAACTAACAATAAAGTTTGGATTATCTCAGCAACCACATTGAAAACCCTATAAAACTTAGTTTTGCATAGCTGACAGTTGACAACCACAAACAGATACTACAGTAAAGCTAACCTCTACGCAAGCTAACAGCCGATAAAGCTGACCTCTGGTCAAGTTAACAGACTATAAAGTTAACTAACCCACCAGCTAAACATACAGATGGTCTATTAGAGCTGATATTTAGTTAAACTTACAGATAATAAATATCACGTCTGCTTATCATCAAGCCAACAGCTGCTAAAACTAACCATTGGTCAAGCTAACAGCTGCTACAGCTAACTATTGGTAAAGCTAAGAGCTGCTAAAGCTAACCATCGGTCAAGCTATCAGGGGTTAAAGCTAACCACTGCTCAGTGCCAAGATAGCAATGTTCAGAGCAAGCAGTAGATGATAAATAAAAAAATTGTATAACTTGTTTTCTAATCATCTAGTAATGAGGTCAAAGAGATTTTAAGAGTTGCTTAAATCAAGCTAACTGTTTATTAAGGTAACCACTGCTTCTGGTGAAGCTAACATCTGCAGTCAATCTGACAGTTAATCTTACAGTAATGTTTAAAGTATTAAGGGGAACGCCTCACAAGAAAACTAACCTTTTAAAATTCTTTGTTTGGTGAAGGTGATTTGAATGGTCTCTTATTAGGTCAGCCTATATTTAGTCTCCTAAACAAGCACAGCAAATGTTTTGCACATTGTGATTAGAGCCTAATTCACATACTCCTTTCCTTCCTTCATTTCTCTGGTAGATTTTCTATTTCCTCTCAAACCTTCACTCTCTGAAGAATAAATGAACACAAAAGGCCACCTAAACAATCAAGGCTGAGGCACACCTTTCCTGAGACATGCCTGCGTGTGTCTTAAAAGATCACCTTAGTTAAATATGTCTCGAATGACCAATTACAACTGCTATCAAATGGCAAAACGGGGTCCAAACAGAAACAGAAACTGATCCTTCTCGAGCAGCATGCATCTTCCCCCACTGCTGATACAATGTAAAAAAGAATCCATTGGATTTAATTGATTTGAATGTGTACATCGGTCCCACGTGATAAGAATGTGAATGATTTACAACATTTCCTTCTTTTTCTCACTAATTACCAAAATATTTGAATCACATTCAGGTACTTAAAATAATCAAGTCAAGTTAACTTGTATTTTTAAGCTACTGCAACACCAACTCATTATGTTATATGAAAGTGATTTTATCATGTTCAGGATACCTGATAATCACATACAGCAAACCTGATTTGGTAATGCTAATAAAATTTAAATGTATTATGTAAATTTAAAGCAAATTTATTATGTCCTTACAACCCAGGTTAAGTATCTAAATTGATATGTTAAAGCCAGCCAAATGCATTGTAGACATCAGTTTTGTGTTGTGTGCAAATACCCCCCCCCAAAAAACATACCCAAATGCATTGGAAACAAGAGTGCTGTATTCTTCCTTAAATTACAAACACACATAGTCATTTTTGCATAGAAATACATTTAAATATCTATATTAAGTCACTTATTGCAGTACACAAACGGTTAGTACTTCACAAGTGAATCCTTTAAAGAACAAATACAAATATCGGTAATAAGTTGTTTTTTTAACAGTAAACCTGTAAACGTATGCAAGAGGTAATGTTAACACACATACAGTAACCTCAGCATAGAACTACAAAGCTGTAACCATTAGACCACTACATTCAAAACAAGCAACCATGCGAAGCACTTATTGTAATACAGTCAGAAACTGAACAGATGGTACTGCACAAGTGCTTTTTCAGCACTGAATACAAAATAAATACAACAGTTGAAAATAAAAAAACAAACAAAAGCATTTTACTGCAAACCACTAAACAAAATATTTTCAAATCTGAATAAGGCAAGTAGGACCTAGTCTTCATAAAAAACATGTAAAACATTACCATGATTGTTAACCATGTGAACATTATAGATTTGCAAACAAAAAATAAACTCCTGATAAAAACTCATCATGGAGAAGTAACACAAATTAAAAAAAGGGTGCAGTACTATCTGTGTGACCAGTTCACTGAGAGAGCTTGTTTTTCATAGCAAGTACTTTGTTGGAAAGCTGTCCTTCATCCATTTCCATCCAAATGTTTTGGATAACCTCAAAAGTGTAGCTGAGATCAGCAGGGTAACTAAGGTTGAGCACATACATCAGTCCGAATAGCATAGCAACAGCTAATGGGACATTATGAAGATGTTGTAACACCTTGATTCCTTCAAGAACAATGCCAATGTCCTCTACTTCATCACTTGAAGCATGTTCTTTGACAACATAGATCCCAACAGAGGTCTTTTCAATGGTCTCATTTATGGTGTTGTTATCCAGGCTCTGTATAAAATAAACAAAAGGTAAATAAAACAAAGTTAGCCAGATTTAAACAATTCACCAAGCTCCATCAAAAAAAAAATATTATCATACAGTGACATAGATCTAGGTAAGGTAAAAGTAAGAAATCAAGACAAATATAAACATTTAATAAAATGGAAGCATTATCTGTTCCATGAATAGACACTTTTAACCATTGTACACTTGGAAATATGGACGCTTTTGTCCAATTTTTAATTTGTGACTATCATAGTGGGTTTAGAAAGAGCCTTGAAAATTGGTAAAGGTAAATAATTTTAATAATAATTTCAGTATGAGAATAAGTGTTTGAAGGAATGGCAGTATCTTACTGTTCAACACACTTTTCACTGTTTGGTTCCAATTCATTCACAGATGTTATCCTTGTAGTTCGAACTACTTCTGGTTTAAAATCAACCAGCGATTGATGATGATGTTTTCGGTTTTTGTGTTACTTAATAGTACAATAAATGTTTGTCTTAAAGCTGCACACTAAAAACATGCAAACAACTGTCTCGTTTCGTTTGAGATGTCCATTTATATGGGAAAAATAATCCTTCTCTGATGCTAAATCACTACAACTACAAATGTGACAACTGAATATAGCTTCTTTTTTGTGACGGACACGTGTGGTGTGGATTTTACTTTTTACATATCACATTACGGCTGATATGCAACTAATGTAAAGTTTTTTTCCCTCTTCACAACACGTTATGCAAATAACCTGCAAATACACAAAGTTAACAGGCTTGTTCTATTACATTACTGCTCGAAAATATGGCAAAAACATATATAAATATAAAGAACTTACTTTTTCAGATACTGGGTTGTGACCTCTTGCTGAAAAAGCACGAAGACTTTCCCACAACGTTCCGACCGTTGGCACCTTGAATTGTTCGCGGTCTTTCTTCTTATTAATTTTTTTATACCCGGACGTTATTTTGGCGGTTGGCAAACAACTGTAGGAAGCATTACTGCCACCAACTGGTGACGAGTGTGGACCGTGTTCGCGGTCTTTCCTTCTGAGAAGTCTTCTTCTTCTTGGTCTATTTTTGGCTGTGGATGTGTCTAGAACCGCCTATGGGCTGCAGGTCTCAGGCATTTTGTTAGCATGTTTTCCTTCATTCTTATAGCATGATAGGAAGCCTTATCCAAACTGGCAACCCACATTAATAATCGTAAGAAACGCTTTTAATGTTCCCTTCACAATATTTATTTGTTTACCATTACCCCCAATACAGTAACCAATTTCGTTCAACTTTCTCTCCATTAGTGGGTAAACGAAAACGGTATGATTTGGAAAAAGACCTCTTGCTCTACTCTGATCTTGGATATGGGCCATCAGAAACTTTCTGTGGGCCACTTTCAACCATGTAATGCCTAAATGTGTCCTCTGTTTTGTGAGATAAAGGCCATTCAGATGGATCTTCTGAATAAAGCCTTGCCTCAACCCTCTCTGCGGCTCTGGTCTCCTCTCCCTCTTCTTCATCACCTGCACCTTTCTGTTCCACATTCTCCTTTGTGGTGATTGACTCGCCATGTCTGCCTGCACTAATTTTCCCAAAAAAGAACACAATGAAAGATGGTCATCAGAAATTCAAACAATCATGGTATTTAGGTTTTTGTTGCGTCCCTAATGTAATTATTGCTACCTGATGTCATCTCTTGTCTCTTCTATCACTGAGCTCATGTCTGTGGCATTCTCCACTAAGTCATATGGCCCAAAAAGTATTATATATTAGTAGTAAAAATTACAGATCTTAATACAGTTTTTTAAAATAATGTTAAAACATTTTTGCTTGGGATTAAGTAGCTGTTCCCTCACTACCATCTAATACTAGACCAACCTGTTGCCTTCGCCTGTCTGACCTGATTCTTCCTCTGTCATCTTCTCTTCTTTCTCTCCATCCTCACAGCTGGATGACATTAATTTTGTGTTAAGTAGCTTTAAAATATACAGCAGTTATAACACAATAAAACAAATCATTAAATTTAAATGATCTCCTTGTTGGATTACAGTTACTGACTGGACATTGCGTCTGATTGAATAAGACATTTAAACTCAAGTGTCCCCCTGCCAAAAAGGTTGGTAACATGGGTCACCAACCCTTTTGAGTCTAAGGGCTATAGTGACACTGAACTAATTTGTCTTATACACACATAAACTTGTACAACTCATTTTGTACTATCAATAATATACATATATACATATGAGTGAATAAACTGCAGAGGGCTAAGGGTTGGACAATTTAGCTTTCCTGTGTTAACATTTCCGGAGTTTTATTTCTGTCATTCTGTCACTTAGTGTGTGGATATGTGTGTGTGACAGGCGTTTCTATCTGATATTCATAGAAACACCGAACAGACCACGTCCCTTATCGGTTTGATAGGGGAGGCAACATTAAACAGCCAAATATGGGACGATTCCGTATTAAGCTAGCTTTAGCTAACCTGAATATTTACAATCCTTTTGTCCTGCTGTCGATACGCTGACGGTACTTTCCTACTATCTTTCAACCACATTGAAAGGCTTTTTTTTCATCCCGCCAAAACCTTTGTCCTCCTCCCTTTTCCTGTTTTGCGCCCCGGATAGTTTTTTTTCTCTGCTGCTCCATCTTGTTGTGAAGCGCGCTACGAGCGGTGGTCTAAGATAAAAAAAACTAAAACGCACCTCTGACTGCGTCTCTTAGGGGCCCAAGTGTGTGAAGGGAGAGCGATTGGAGGGGAGGTGAAGGAGCAAAGGGGCGCCTAATCAGTGTCGTTACTCTGTTATTGATCATTTCATGCTGTTAAATATGGAAGATGCCAACTAGAAAAACATTTTGTTCTATTAGGAGTTTTGACTGCCATTCTAGTGCAGCGCCCCTATGCGTTGCATAGAGTGCACACCCACTATTTGCGCCACTGGCACAACCTTCTCTTCAGAAGGGACAACGACACCGCGTAGTGACATTGGAATGATAGAGACACTTGACTAAACTCAATTACACTAAGCTTCTTTTTTTAATCCACTTTTGTAAATTCAAAGACCCAATAATTCATTTTTTTCAGTGTGTGACAGTCAGTTAGCAAGGACAAAAAAAAAGAAAATATGGAGATTCAGATCAATTTAAGAGGAACTGAAAGGACAGAAAAAGATAAAATCAACTGTTTTTAATTGTTTTATGGATTCAGTAAGAAGTTAAAAGGGGAACGCTTAATATGCCTTAATAACAGTCATCTTTTTTATATACTTTCTCTCCAACGTTTTTACATCTCTTCAATTTTTTATATTGCTGTGCATTTTAGTGTAATCATCAACAATAACTGAGAACAAACAATAGAGAAGGCCTGTCAACATTGGTGCCACTCTGCATGCAATGACATCAAGAGGGTTTAAGAATGAACAAAATAGAATCTGAAAAACAAAAAAGGAGAATATCTGCTTAATAGATTGTAAAATTAAGAGACCACAACAATCAGAAACACAAATAGGGATGAAAACAAATATCTCACGCGAAAAGAGGGGGAGGGGATTGGGGGTGGAAAGCAAAAACAAGTGGAAAATCCATTAAAAATAAGTACACACATTAACAATAGTCACATACCAAGTATCCCAGTGTGCAACTAAATAATTGCTGAAATGGGAGCTTTCAAAAACTCCCACAAAACAGAAAAATAAATCTTTTCTAGAAGCAGAAACACATGGACCCACACGTGCAGCCTCCCACAGCCATTAGCATGCAAATAAAATTGGTACCAGAGCAGAAAAATCCACCCATGCATTATCTTTTACTTTATCCAGGGTAGGATACCTTGAGTAGAGATGTCCAAACTTTCCTTTTATCCAGCCACTTAGGCCAAATCATCAGTGGGTTTTCCCAAGACAACCAAGAAAAACAGCGTTTCCTGCTATTCCTTCTGGTGCTAAACACCTCAACAGTTGTTAAACTGTTTGACTGTTTTGAAATCTGCTTGTAATGTAATTACAAACAAATTGAATACATTTAATATCTTCTTTTCTTTTTCCATGTCTTTGTTTTAAATTTGCAATTTTAATTGCAATCGTGATGTAAATGGGCAAACAAAAAAGGAAAACTACGAGTATGCAAAGGGCCCAATCTGTAATAGAGGTACAAAAATCAACCAAGACAGAACGGCAGTTTCATTAGGTGTCTGAAAACGAAAAACACACATCCACACAAGATGACATTGAGCAGGAAGCATCTGCTCTGACAGTGGAATAAATATCACACAACCTCTCAGTTGTCTATGCCGTTGGGTTTCTATGCTGCACGTGAGTAAAGTGGGTCTATTTGCTCGATTCAGAATATGGGCTAGTTAAAAAGAAGACTTCTCTGTTGAATAATGATATTGCACGAGCAGAATAGAGACTCCTTTCCCAAACAAAAAGAGGGAAAGGAGGGAGGAAGTCATCAAATTATCAACTGTCACTTTCAACTTCCTCTGCTAAGTCCCACTTGGGAGAACAGAAGTGCCCAAATAGCTTGTTGTGTTGCCCCTTTGTCCCTACTTAACTCACTGTGAATGACTAAAACGCGCCAGGGGAAAGAATCCAGATACATCTATTTGTACCCACCAACAAAAACAACCCACAATTCAAAGGAATAATATAACAAACACACAGTTTCTGTTCTAAACTTGAATGCACTCATAGGCACAGTAAAGCTGTTGTTTCTTATAGATCACACAGCTTCAGTGATCTTGAAATCACAAAAAGTCTTGGTATACTCAAAGTAAAATTCACACAAAGTTTTGAAAAGATGAACAATTTACCCTCCCACTGATATTTAGCAACGAACGTTTCACTTTGACCATTTATTTTTGGTATTTGACTCCCCTACTAGAATAATAGATAAAGTTTTTTTAATCTGATTGGACTAAGGCTTTCTGGCACCCACCCTGCTTTTATTCTACAGAACAATTAAGGAACTGAGTATCTCTAGAAAGGACGCCTGAGATCTTAATAATGGGCTGCTTTTTTCCTACAAAACAAGTACCGTCATATATTCAATACAAAAAAGGTCAAACCTTTGTGGAAGCAATTCAAAAATCTCAACATGGAGCTTTCAAAACCAGTTTGGGATCATTTTCATATCGAGACATCCTGTGTCTAAAACAGACACCCAGAGATGAAAGAAAATGGGTTAGAAAGTTCATAAGGAACCACCCAACCTCAAGGACACACTGGGAACTGCTGAGACACCAGTGTCAATTTCCAGCATTGAGTGAACGTTGCAGCTGCTCAAAAGGGCATTTAAAATAAGTGTCTTATGATAAGACAAAACAAATATTTAGCTATTTGGACATAGTAAGAGATGCATTCAAAAGAGTGATGGTGATGCTTTCAAATTAAAGAACATTGTACCAAAGCATGCTTAGGTGGTCTTTTGTTTTCTCCTAGAATAAGTGCATTGCACTAATTCTTAAACTTTCAATCGAATCAAACAGACCGGGGGTAGTCAAAGATGTTTCTTTGCTCTAACATGCCTGATTCAAATATTTAGATTATATCCAAAATTTAGTTTAATTCAGAAATTACAGGTCAAGAAAGTTTGGATGTCAAAACATCTAAAAACATCACTAGACCTGACATTAGAGACTACCTAGACAAAATATGTAAAAGTAAAAAGTAAAAATCCACGATGCAACGAAATAACATGTTTTGTAATTAATTAAGCATCTTAAAATTAAGATTTCACAATGTTCCTCCCTGATATTCAACCACAAAGCCTGTTCCATTTTTAAAAAATGGAACGTCTGCATAGACTTTCACACCTAAGAGGTGTTGTTAAATCACTGCAAACAAACATCTGACAGTTCATGTGGTGTGGACCGGACCTGTAGAAGAGAGGGACATATAACAGGAGGCGCAATAAGAGAGAAAAATAGGGGAAATGAGGTGGGAGAAAAGAAAGAGGGGGCAACGAAATTCCCCAGCACCCCGATGTTTGTCTGTGCTACTTCCTGCCCAGTTTCCCACGCCATGAGGAAGAATTACAAAGATCTGCCGTGTTGCAAGAAATCAGCGAGCCGAAATTCCAGAGAGAAACAAATATCAGAGGAAAGGCTGTGATGGAGAAAAACTGATGTGCAAGAAAACAGAAAGAATGAAGTAACGTAGCAGAGGAAATGACATGTTTTAGTTTATGTTAGAGGAATGACTTTTGCCTCATCCCTCTGATAGCTACCAGCTGTCCCGAAACCCAGAGACACATGGAAGACCGACCTGGCAAACACAGACGAGCTGAAAAAAAGGTTTGCAGGGGAAATTGTGAAAAGCAAACAAGATGAAGCCAATTAAACCACAGAGGAACCAGTCAGGAGCTGGTGAGGACGGCTTCCTGTAGGAGCTAAACGGATCCGAAACTGGACTATCCTCTTTTAAATAGCCAATTTAACCAACAAATAGACAAACAGGACTACCTCAGAAACGAAATTATTTCCTGGTTTCTATGCTGAGTACAAGACAGGATTCAAATCAACTCAGTTCAATTAGAAATACCTGATTATTTCCAAATTATGTTTGGATGGTCTATTCTATAAAGAACCAACACATTTACTCTCCACAGAAGGAAACATCGGATTCAATCATGTTCAGTTCAATCCTTTTAATGCCTCACTTTAAAACAGCAGTGTTACCCAAAAATCTTAAAACTGACAAAAATAAATAATAACAAAAAAAGTAATATATCATAAAAAATATATAGTAGCGTGGCAATTCAGAACATTACCGTAATTATTATTATTAATTTGTAATTTCTCATCATAATTAGGTGCCAGACTTAAAAGTAAAAAAAGTAAAAATCCACTATGCAACATCAAAGTCCAAAATGAACGTTAGGCTATGCTTATATGGAATCTGTGCTAACACAGTGGTCAGGCTAGCCAGTTTAGCATAACTCCTGTTTTAGCATAGCTATGACTGCCCCAGCGCCACGCCAAGAATAAGAGAGCATGTCGTAAGTAAAAGTAACCGAAAGAACATTTTAATCAAGGAAACAGAGAAAACAACACGAGTAAGAAGTGGACGGAGAGACTGGAAAGAGGGAACAGGGAGAACTTTGTACAATCTGTGCTTTGGATGAATAAAACCACGACCTGCACAGAGGAGCAGCTAACAAAGATTAATCTAGTCTTTTAGCCATAACTTGTGTGTTAGCATAACTTCCATTTTAGCACAACTATCTTCTTAGTGTAACTGTTGTTTGAGTCAAACTTTCATTCTAGCAAAGCCTTCATTTTTAGCATTGCTTTCATATTAGCTTAACCTAAATCGTTGGCAAAATGTACATTCTAGCAAAACATTCATTTTAGCATAACGTTAGTGTTAAAAAAAGTGTAATTTTAGCGTAGCTTCTGCTCCGTTGTGGCTTTATTCTTTGTGTTGACCCCTCTGGGCCAAAGTAGGCTCTGTCTAGTTAACAAATGATTAAGAAACCACTTATCGAATTCGAAGAATATTCAAGAACAGATTTGCAACACAAATCAACAACATCAGACCAGTGTTTAAGTAAAGGCCTCTAAAAATCTCAAAGCGCCAGGATCAATTACACCTTTTCAAAGTCATTTCACGAGAGGACTACTGATGAAACCATCCAGGCTGGAGTCGAGTTTCAGGGCCGCTCTCAATGCACTTTAGTGCAACATGTCTACTGAGTGTTCAGCTGACGCGCATTAAAATCGACCAGATTTACCACAATGCTTCCAATATGCATTTCCTTTGAGGCTTCAGAGAACCACAGGGAGAACCAATTATTTGAAAATGGAACAAACGTGAAACCGTGGTGAACGTTCCCAAGAGCCACCAGCTTACCAAAATTACTCAAAGAGAGCATCAACGACCTATCCAGTGAATCAAACAAGAAAACAGAACATCTAACCCACAGCAGGCCTCACTTACTACAGGAAAAGGTTAGTTTTCATGATTACCGAATAAGAAAGAAGAATAAAAGTATCACTAAGGGAGTTACAAGTTGAAAACTACAGATGGTTTAAGTGAAAGCAAAACCCTGACTCACGTCTGAAAAAAATAAAATAAAATAATACCCAAGACTTCTCAGCAGGTTTGACTAGTTTGCTGCAATCAGAAGGTTACCGTTTAATTCCCTAAGGCGTAGATGAAGTCAGAAAAGTTGGTAAATCAAATTTTCATGATTAAAGTTTTTCCTTATCAATTACAAAACAATATAATTCAGTTTTATCAATGTTGTAGGGCTTATTGCTCATCACAGTGTGGGCTGGATATTCCAATACTTGGTTACATTAGAGCCAAATATGTTTTCGATTTAAGAGTATTCATATTCAATCTGGATGACGGCAAGTGGAATATTTTTAACAACATGATTGCAGTTACAATAAACAGAAGCCATAAAGTGAACTAACACAGCAGCACACTCCCTGGTTGTTACGACACTTGTATAATTAACAGCTTTTCACATATTATATTGTAACACACAGGATATTTTTTTTAAAGGAAAATTCCCCACTTCCCACCAGCTCTCCTGAGGGATACCCCAAAGCTCTACGTTAGGCCCACAGGAAATGGTGTTGTGAAATTGAAGAAAAAAAGTTGGACATACATATTAAAACCCATGAAGATTAATGAAAAGTACTTTTACATTTTTTTAAATGTCAAAAAAGAATTTGAAGGCGTGTTGCGACTGCAGTAACCACTGTTAAGCTAAGAAAGTTTTACAAAGCCATTTCTAAGGCTATGGGACTCTTTTAGATGAAAACGAGAGGCAGTATCTACAAATAAAGAAAACAGTGGTGGACATTATCAGTGTGAATAACTTTTCATAATTGACAGAAATGGGGAATTTTGTCCTTTATCAGAATGTGCAATCAGTTCTTAACCTTAGATTATAAAGCAAGACAAGGACCTAAGGCACAACAACGCTTCGGTCCACTTCTGAAAGACTCAAAACCTAAAAAAAACAACAACTAAAATCTGGACCTTAAACAGGTTGCTTACACTCAAAAACTCACCGGTAATGTAAACCACACAAGGATCTGAATGCAGGGTAGAAACAAAGAGCATTTGCGACAGTATCTCAGAAAGTCAAGACACCAGACACGGGTTTGATGTTGGAAGTGCAATAGAAAAGCAAAATATTGAAATCTGCTAGGTAGTTTATAGTTGTTGTTTTTTTTTACAGTGCTTTATAGTAGAAGTAGCACAAACATGTGTTGAGAGATCTCAGTAAACCCCCCAGTACATGATAACTAGTATATTTAGTATGTTTGCACATCATAAAAAAAAGAAAAAGAAAACCCTGCTAGCTTGTCAAGTTAAGTACCCAATTGGAAGGTGGTTAGATCAGCACGAGGTCAACAGGGTCATCGCCTTGCATGCAACTTTCTGAGCTGCAGGAGGAAGCAAAAGGACCTGGAGAAAACCCCTGCAGAAACGCCGGGGAGAGAACATGCAAACCCCTTAGCAACAAAAGCATCCACCAAATGCGCCGGCTGGAATGCAAATAGAAAGATGAGGAAGACAACAGACAAGACACAAAGGGAGGGTTTAGCAAAAAACTGCAGACATGCGGCGTGTGTGGATTTTGGGATCCTTGCACAACCGACAGCCACTGGCATGCAGTTTGTGTTTATAGTGAAGCCTCGGCTGAACGCGAACCCCGCTTCCCGCAGAGAGTGTGTTGGGAAGTAGCTCCAAAACTGGATTCCTTCTGAGGTCAGGAGATACAGCAGCAAACCAACACAGTTTAAACTGAACCGTAAGAGAAAAAAACAAAACAAGAAAAAACCCTAATTTAGTCTAATTTATGCCTCAAAAGCATCAGTTTGGAGGTTAAGATGACATGTTTGATATGGAAATCTGTAAGATATTCTAACGTTTAATTGAATCAAATTAGGGCTCAAAAAAGTAAGCAGACCAGCTAAATATGTTGCCGAGATGGAGAAAGGCTGATAAAGAAATTCAGAGGAAAGTCTGCAGGGAGGAAACAGCAGATGAGAGAGAGATGTAAAAGATAGACTAATCGTGGGAAGACAGCTGATTCTGGAAGCAACAGGACAGAGGTGGGAGAAACATTGTAAAAACAGACTAAAGTAAAACGTTAAACAAAGTGGAGCAGAACACGACGGTGACACAAAGCAGATGGAGATAAGACGGGATGAAGGAAGGAAAGCTGGAAAGTGGGTGAAAGGACGCATAAATCAAAGCAGACATACGAGCGGGGATGAAAAGGAGAGGTTATAAAAAATTCAGGAAAAGAAGGTAGAAATATGAGGATAGGTGCTCCAAACAGAACCAGATGGGAACAAAAAGGGTCTAATCGAAGGATGATGAACAGAGCGAGGAACAAAGGCTTTCAAACATCTCGAAAAAACATCCACCCGCCTGCTGAAATCCTTTTACTTAAACTGTACTATGGTGTTTATGTATAAGAGTGAAATTGGCCCGCTTTAACACGAAACCCAGAACGGCAACCGGCAACCGGCACCTTCTGGACACGGCAGATGTACGCAGGTAGAAAGCCGCTGGTCCACACTGCTAACTGAGGCCAATTTTTCAGACAACACGCACGACAAAAACATGCACAGGTGGTAACTAATAGTTCTGAAGTTTATGTCTTTAGCAGCTTGAAAAGTATTCACACCACTGCAGGTTTTTTTTCACGCTGCAACCAGAAACATCAACCTGTTTTATGGATATGTTAAAACTAAACACATCATTTTGAAGCAGAAAGTGCTTCTGACAATCTCTTAGAAGCAAAGAGATCTGAAAAGTGTAGCTGGCATTTGTGTTCAGTCCCCTTTAAGCCAATAGATCCAAGAAGCATTTAGAACTGCAACTATAGCAAAAAAAAAATTTTATTGCTCAAGTTCACTCAGATTGGATGGAGAGCATCAGTAAATGTTGCTTTTTTTGGTCTTCTCACAGTTTACCAGGAGGTTTAGGTCTGAACTTTAACTAGGTCATTTTTAACATATGAATTTGCTCTAAATTACTGTCCTGCATTTTAATCACAAGTCCGTCCTAGCCTTGTTTTGTATTAAGCTCCACCTATCTTCCGATTAACTCTGACAAACTACTATCCCTGCTGAAAGAAAATTCCCCCCGCAGCATGATGCAGCCACCACCATGATTTACAGTTCTTGTCCTTTACCCATCTCCTTTACTCCTCAGTTTTCCTGATGCTACTCTTTTTCTTCTGTTGTCTCATGAACCTCTGAGGCCTTCACAGACAGACTCTACAAATTAGGTGTTTTCTGAAGGTAATTTACTTCAATAAATGTTATTTACAATCTCAATTCCCAAAATACGCCATCCCAAGGCACTTTACAAGACATTTCATCATTCCAGGTTATCCTACTTGTCACCATACGAGTTTATCATTAAGGTTAGCTTGCACTCTTCCAGGAGAAGCATGCCAAGATATTGAAGGGGGTCTGTATAGGTCCCACATGTTTATGGAGTTATTTGTAAAAAAATAAAAAAATAATTGTCTTTCCGTTTCTAAATTATGCACAACTTTATACAAATACAGTCCCATTAAATCCATTGTAATTCCAACCTGCCACAGCCCGTGCTGGTAATCGTCTACACAGCCATTATTCAGTCTGTCCTTCGATCTTCCATCATTCTGTGGGTTTTCTCAACCACAAAACAGGACAGGTCCAAGCTGCGACAAACAACCAGGTCTGCAGTGAAGATTGTCACAGCAGATCGTCGCTCATTCATGGACTTTTGCAGGTCTAGGTGAGGAAAAAGGCAGCTAACGTGTCTGCTGACCCCACACATTCTGGACACCATCTGTTTAGACTTATCTGAAGGTCAGTGCTACAGACTGGTATTTGCAGAAACCAGCGGCCAGAGAGGCGGTTTGTTTTCCCTGGCTGTCACTCTAATGAACACTTAATCAGTGATCCAGAGAAAAGGTGGGCATTTATCGTATAGTTTGTAATTAGTGTAATACAATATTCTCATAACTGATTTATTGTCATAAGTTCGGATGTTTTAAAAATCCACAAACAGTCTGATTAATGTTTTTCAATCTTTTCTTTTTCAATCGTTCGTTCAATTGAAGCATTGGCAAGTTAAAAACATATAATTATTTGAAGTTATTGTTTGCAGTTTATCGAGAGCAAGCACACTTTCTTTGTGTAATTGGTGTCCTAAAGTAGCTCGTTTAAAACATGTAGCTTTTTTAAGAGCAGTATTTGTGTTTTCAACCACTAACTTGGTAGTATAGCAAGATATTGTAATAACATTTTCAATCTACATCTATAATAAAATCATGTACATTTGTACCCAAATTTTGCTTTGTTCCATCGCGTAGAACCCCTAAATGAGCAGTTCATCATTTTGACAACTGAAGAGTGGAAACTTTCAATGGGTATTGTTCTAATATTGCATCCTAATAACCTTCTGCTGCAGCAGCACTTTCCCTGCCTAAATAAAATGCAATGTCACCTTTAAGACCCGTTCTCAAGTAAAACAAAAAGTAATTGTAACATTTTTGGGGTGCAGGACCTAAAAATGCCTTAGCTTTTTGCAATCCAGTTCATCTTATGAACAATATGAGCACGACCTGTGGAAAGGAGTCTAGATCTGATTTCGATTTAAACTCTGACATTTACAGTAATAAGAGCGGTGCAGCAAAAAATAAAGCTACACCAGAGAGTTTAATATTTTGGGCGCCTCTATTCAAAGAAATGGGTTCCATCCAGAATATCCTTGTCATCCTTGTGAATGCGTGTTAACTGTTCTCATTAATCATCGCTGCAGATCTGTGTTGCCCTCTATCCTATTCTCCAGCCCCGAAGGGGAAACCTCCAGGGGAGCCACAAGGCTGAATTAAACCTTCACTCTGGGATTGATGAAATAATAATTTTCTTATCGAAATTGCAGCAGAGAAGCTTTGGGTTTCAGAGGGGAAGCAGAAGAAAATGTTGTTGGAAAGTTAGCGGTTAAAAACCTGCTTTATTTTTCAGACCAACCGAAATAACATAAAATTACCTAATTTAACTCGTCGGACCCAAATTCCCGGATTTCCCTGCAATTTGCCTCAGTGGTCTGGGCTTTCTGAGGCTCCGACCGAGCTGCTTTCCCGCTACTGCAACGAGAATAGTAGCCACACTAACCCAGCTCAACATGATCATGAATCAAGGCCGTAATCAAGTGAAAGGCAAACACTGTGTCAGAGAACTACTATTAGCTCTGAGATGTGTCCCTTGAATTTCTGTAATAACACTCTGTGGTGCGAGAGAAAGACATCTGACGTCAGGCCGGTCTCAGTTACATGTTCTCATGTCATGTTTTTCCACCCACATCAGACAATGTGATGAATAACCTTTTGTGTCAACTAACACAAACTAGAATTACCCCCATCAATAAGCAAAGATAAACATTACAAGATGGGGGGTGGGGGTGTCCTTTATTCTGTATTTTAATACATTTTTTATCAATTCACATGTCACTTAATCAGCTAGAAAAAAGGAAATAATTTCAGAAAATGGGAGCAACAGCAGTTTAGGCATTAATGATTATTATTATTACATAAAGAAAGAATGGATTGATGGATTGATGGATGAACTGACAGAAAGAACGAACGGATAAAGAGAAGGATGGATGTCTTTCTCTGTTTCTCCTTCCTAACATGGAGAAACAGTTGAATTTCCATACTTTTACAAGCTACCGGAAAACCTGAAAGGGTAGCAGTAACTAGGAAAGGCTGACACTGTTGTTCATCCACAGAAATAAAGTCAATCAATTCACTACTTCATCAATACAGATCACTTCACACCCTGGTGTTACCATTCTGGCCCGGCATACTCCCATGTCCAAAACGTCACTAGATCACCTCATAGCCATCTGCATAACCCTTATATACTAGTTTAATTCTTTCAGTAAATCAGTATTTTTATTATCAGTAGAAAAATAAGTAATTAAAAGGCTAAAATTTCAAGAATAATTTGGATAATCTGTGCATTATTTTTTAACACTTGATATTAAAACCTTTTTTATACTGATTAATTGTCTGACTCATCCTCAACTGAAACAACTTTTACATCTAATTCCTGATGAAATCAGAATAAAAGCTGAGCCTTATTTCCGCAGGCTAATATGTAATTGACCTCATATAGTAAAATTTATTGCACTAAACTAAATTGGATATTCCTATTCACGTCATTTGAAATGTTAAGACAATTCCAACTTAAAGAAGATATTAATATACATTTTTAAGGTTTTTTTTAGGCATTAAAACAACTTTAGATTCAAAACAGCACAATGTGGTCTGATCAAATATAAACTATAACCCGAATTAAAGTTTCTGCATAAAATAAACTGAAAGTATTGAAAAAAATGATCACTAATAATAATAATAATCATAATTTTTTTTAAAGAAAGATGCATAACAAACTAGTAACCTGTTCTGTAGAAGAGACTTTGATCCAACTAAATATGATTAAAATTGCTGCTTGAAAGCCATTTGCACACAACATGCAAAATCTTCTTCTATGAAAGGATCCCACAAGTAATTGTCTTACTTTCTGCTAAACAGTGTCACTGCTGCCCCTCAGGCAACAAACGGCCCATTATCTCATTACCACAAATTCACACGTTTAACACATCGGGATAAAAGCTTTGCCATGTTACGTGAATGCTTGTACACATGCTGACACGTGTGCAGCTTACGCTGGTGATATGTGGACTGGCCCAGATATGAACACTCCAGCACACAGTCCAAAACACGCAGACACAACATAGTTACAATTTTTGCTATCAGATGGTCTTTGGATACAGGATAAACAGACAGCCATCAGTAAAAACAGCTAATTTTAGGTGTGAGAAATGAATTGATTGGGAAGAAGGGATGTGACAGTTTAACAAATCCCACTTAAAGTAAATTTAGCTTGAATTTAACATACAACATGATCACTTGAAACATTTTTTTTTGCTCTGAGCTGATTAAATATCACTTGATGTAGCACTAACACATGCTAACGTTAGCATCTGCTTCGGGGATTCTCAGTGGTGCAAATTAAGGGACTAATTAGCCATTTTTAAGTAATCTGAACTGAATTTGTACAGCTTCAGTTTAAATTTATTTAATTTTTTTACAGTGGGTAAATATAAATGTTCACTTAGAAGATTTTTAGTTGAAGAAAACAAAAACTACTTCATGTAGCACTACTGCTACATGCTAAAGTTAGCATCTGCTTGAGGGATTCCTAGTGGTGAAAATTAACAAACTATTTCATTATTTTTCAGTAACGTGGACTGCTGCAGGACCTTCAGTTCAAAGTTTAAACGCAATGACTTGAAAACTTTTCCCTGCACTGACTGAAGTAATTTCAAATAGCACTAGCGGTATGGAGTAAGATCGCTGTCAAAAAAGTGTATACACAACTGTTAACATTTGTGCCCAAAACTCTGCCGAGATATTTGTGTGTCGGTCAGTACGAATGAAAAAACTGCGAGTACAAAGTCTTGTGAATCCAACTCCCAATTTTTACGACTACAAACTCCTCCCTTGTCTGTGGACATGAATTAAAATTTGTGAGTATGAGTAAAAAATTGTTACGGTGACATCTAAGGCCAGAGTAACCGATCTGCAATCAAATCAAACACAGCCCCTTCTCAATTTAAAGATGGAGGAAGACAGTGAAGTTGAATTCGTGTCCACAGAGAAAGTAGGAGTCCGTAGTCATAGAAATAAGAGTTGTATTCACAAGCTTTTAAATCCATACTCTCATAAAAATAAGAGTTTTGATACAAGAACATAAATGACATATGAATATGAATGTAAGAGTTGTCCATACACCTTTTTGACAGCGATCTTACTACATATAGTGGAAAAGGGAAACTTAGCATCTGCTCCAACGATGGTGAAAATTAAGGGGCTACTTTATGATTTTTCCTCAACCTCAACTAGTTTCAATCACTTTCAGTTCAAAATAAGGAGAAATATTTACGTTCGCTAAATTTGCATGCCGTTTCAAAATGACTGAATGATTACTTAAATGCTTTTATCTGAACTAGCCAAAAGTCACTTCGTGTAGCACCACTGCATGCTAAAGTTAGCGTCGGCTTTAGCGGTTCTCAGTAATGCTAATAAAGGCACAAATTCACGATTTGTTAGTATTCTGGACTTGTGCAGAATCTTCAGTTCAAGATTTAAAATTTGAATGTTATCTCAAAACACCACATCCTCTCTTGAAAACTTTTTTCACTTCACTTTAAATAACATTATTGCGTGCTAGCATTTGCTAGTTAGCATTTTTTTAAAGGATTCTCAGTAGTGCAAATTAAAGGGCTAATTCATTTTTTAAAGTAATTTGGACTGCTGTTATACAAATTCAGATTACATTTTAAACCAAGTGGGTAAAGACAGGCCTGACAACTCAAACTTGAACATGGATTCGTAAAAACAAAATCTTGAATTTCATTAACATTACTTGCAGTGTTTATTAACTGTCTAAACAACTTGTTTGTTAATTATCAATCCAATACAAGTGAATCAAAACAACAAAAATACCAAGAAGAATTCCTTATTGCTTGCGAGAAACTTTAATTCAGCAAATTCCAACTTCACATCCTATGATTAAATACAGCTGTAATACATCATTGTAACACAATCTTAACTAAAATCTTGAAAAGCAGCATCCTACCGGCCTTCTGCTTATTGCATCTGACCAATTAGCTAATTCCCCAAAACCTCAAATCTAATATAACTGCACAAATGGAGAAACACACGTAGTCAACCTAAGATATGAAGGGAGGATGGATGTGCGGAAGTGGTGACGATGGAGCGAAAGAGAGACGAGACTGATAAAGACCACAACGACATCAGGGAGGAGGAGGAAGGAAAGAGAAGGAGACACAAACACAAAACCACAACAAATTGAACGGACCAATTCTGGCTGAGCTAATGGACAGGAAAACCACAATACTGGACTTTATGGGAGCTCCAAAGAGGAGAAGCAGTTTGGAAGGATAAAACAATAGAGAGGAAAATGGTGCATGGTCATATAGTGGTGTGAAAGTGGACAAGTAAATTACTCATTACACATAAGATCATATTAGCACTCATGTTGGTACATTAAAAACCCATTGAGGTCCATATCTGTTTCGCTCAGACAGTAAAAAGAATCATTTTCCTTTCAGTTTGAAACCAACATTTGAGGCTTTCTTTGTGCATCTGTCTTACCGAGCCACTGCCACTCCAGCAGAGGAAAAATCCAGAAAGGTCCACCTTTAGGGTCCCCAAAATTGGTGCATAAGAGCTTGGCTCCTAGGTGACAACAGAAAAATAGATGTTAAAGCTGTAAATATAATAAAAACCACACTGTGCAAAAAAACACAAAGACATCTCAGGGTTTACAAACAGCAAATAAAATTTAAGAGGATCAAAGATATATATATATATATATTCTAAACTAGGGCTGGGCAATAAATAGATAACAATATGTATGTGAAATAACTTTTTCTCGATTGAAATATCACAATAGTTTTTCATTTTTAGATGGTAGCCAATCGTAATTAAGAAGCGCCGTAACAAACCAATGGGAACAGAGCCAGGTCAGGTTAGGTTGACGTGTTTAGCTACACTACAACAGTAGCAAAGCGGTACATGCATGTGCATATTTGGGCTGCAGCAGCCGATTCAGCAACAAAACCAACAGAGAACCTGGGTAACGTTACTAGAAATCAGGAGATTGTTTTTTACACTTTAAGCGTTAAAGTTGGAAGCTTGCGACTAGCGACATTGCTGAATAAAACAAGCGCTTTTTTCACATAAAATCTTCCATAAAATCTTCCGTAAACTCCAGACTTCAGAAATCACCTTTTACTATTTTCATGTTTGTTAGCTACATCTTTATGGATTAACAACAACATTCAAAACAAGATCCAGGTCCACCCCTATTCTAAAAAGTAGCTGCTGTTTCTTATACTCAATCAATCTACATGTAATTTCATGTATATTGCGTTTTAGTGAATCTGAATTGTGTTTGTAGAGCAAAACTGTGCAGCATGTGACTAATTTTGTTTCTCCAATATTTAACTAGGGTAAACCTTTCATGCACTAGTCATAAAACATCTGCTGCTCTGCTTGGCTCCTTTTCCCATCAGGAAACCAGATTATGGTTTTACGTCCTGATAATAATGACGCCAAACCACGGGCAAAATATTATTTATAAGTTACCGGTATTACGTATCTGCTGTCATTTTTTCTTACTTCACTTTCATCGTTTTGACTTTCAACAAAAACTTCAAAAGTACTGGACTTTGTTATTAATAAAACTGTAACAATCCCTGAAATAACATTGACAGACATATTGTTAATTTGGAAAAACAAACAACTTTGAGCGCTTAGGCTTAATTTATGAACATATTAAAGTTTTTGGCTCATTGAATATTGCCATCTTGTGTTTATACATGCTGCTCACTAAAGTGAGTGTAACTCCGGGTTTGTGGGTTTGTAAACACTTATTACACTTTACTTCATCGTAATTCACAAACACAAGCTGTGGTTTAAAACGGTGTTTATACAATAAAGTGAGGATTTAAAAGTTGGAGGTCTAAATTTTTTTAACATGAAAAAGGTTAGGATTCTGGTTTAGGATATTTTCAGGGTCGCAGTGGCCTTTACTCAATATTTGCCTGACAGGACGAAGGGCGGAAAGAGGACGGAAAGAATTGCAGCAAAATGACCTGGGGTCAGGAATCAAACAGAACAACTTCAGCATCTGTGTAGTGTAGTAACCACTGAGTCACGTAGAGCCCAAAAGACATCTATAAACGATCAGTTTTTTTATTCCTCAACATAAATTCGACTACCAATTCCCCTTATTAGGCGTGAATCCAGAAGTAATGTATGAGGCCACTTCGTTGGTCAAAAAAAGTGCATCCCTTTAACTGCCTTTGCAACAAAAAGGAGAGATTGTATTGGATGCTACAGCTTGTGAACTGATAAGAGAACAACTTTAACTTCACGTTTTGTCTGTCATATAATATATTTGTTTGCTCCATGTCTAAATGTTTTGATCTATTCAATTGTAAGGGAATAAGCATGCAAGATATTAAATACATTCCAATATTCCAAGTTCTCAAATCGGACTAAATACTTCCTCTTTTAGGTCAATTAGAATGCTCAAAATAATGTCTACTATAGCTGAAGGAAATCATAAATTACAAAAATTATCCTTCGTGTTTTTGGTATTTAAGTTTCTAATAGGTTGCATTGTAGTGAATTGGAGGCCTTTTTTTTTAAACAACACCTTAAACACGCAGCTTCCATTATTGTCAAGAGAAAATTAGAAGAAAATCAAATTATAATACATTTTAAAACCCAGGTTTGTACAGAAAATGAATCGTTGAAGAAAGAAAACACTTTAATTACGCTGGCACTAATTGAAAAGAAATTATGTTGGTAATCCTAAGTGACCTAAAACAGGAAACTGTTTCTTTAAAGCTAATGTGAAGAATCAATTGTATATAACAAAATTAATTGTAAACAAGTTGTATCAAAAACTAGAGTACTTAAGCTAGCGTTAGCTTAGCAGTAAAGAAAACAGAAAAAAGAAGCCACCAGGAGCCAAATGTCAGTTCAATGAACACTGTAGCTGTATGCATTCAGTCCAATAAGGAGCCTAAAAAAATCACAAAAATGTATCTAATATAAAGGAAATCATTTACTGACATGTAATCAACAAGAAGCTTAAAGGTGTACACTCTAAAAGGAGAAATCACATGACTGAAAACACACAATAAACAAGGGCAACATCGAGTTATGGCGCCGTGTTTGTGTATCTTGTTCAGCAACAGTTTGTTTCGATCCAACAAACCACACGCCTCATCCATTATGAAGGTCTCATTCATATTCAGCATAGTGACGGCACAGGAACCCAAATCAACATGTCAATGGCATCATCCTTATGTAGTCAACCAACATACCACACACACAAGAGCACACAGAGAGCGAAAGAGGCTCTGGCTCATCAGTTACACTCAGACAATAATACAGTCCAGACATGGTGGAAAACAGCGACGATGCAGATTGTTATTAAAGTGATGGATTTCTCAGGGACAGCGGTCACTATGAGCATCAGCAGCAGCTTGAAAACAAGCAGCAATAATTGTGGAAATTAAACAAAAACAAGAAAATACAATCAGGAAATAGATTAATGGTGGATTTTCTAAAACTTCTACGTTAAATTCAAGAAACAAACTGGTTTGGAATGAAGCAAAAACAAAGGATATATTTATAGGATACTTCTTTTGGAGTGTATTAAATTATTAATTAATTGACAGACATACCCGCGTCAGGGTGGGCCAAGGTTTTAGAACGTCTCTGTTGGTATCAAGCTAGTAAAACATTAAATGCTCTATAACTACCAACTATTATTACTAAGAACATACCTTCAGTTTAGGCTCCAAGGTTGGCTAAAGATAAGATAGGCAAAGGTTTAGATAAAGAAAGAAAACAGAAAAGAATAAGAAGCAAAAAAAGGAAGCAGGGTGGAAGGGGAAAAGAAAAGGATAAAACAGACGAGTTAGATAAAACTGAATACAATTTCAGAAATTTATAACAAGATACTCTAGAGAAATCTATGGAAGGCAGCAGCAGTCCTAAAATGATCGTCTCCATCATGCGGTTTACCAGTATTCTTTAAAGTCTTAAAAGACATGTATCATCATGCTGTAGAGCCAGAAAAGCTAAAAACTTTCTTTGAAACAACAATAAAAATCAATGGTAAGAAATAACTAAAACACTGATTCCTGGAACAAAAGGAGATTGTTTAGTCCCCAACAAAACATGAAGGTACAAGCATATGTTGATGAGCACGTGTTGTCAAATAATCTTAAAATCTAGGTTAGCGTCATCAAAGGTGAATGCGAAGAAAGAGGGCTTTTCACCTCACCCGTAATTTATTTTTAGGTATCCCTTTGTGCTCTAGGATTACGAAACATTTGGCCAACAAACCAAGGGTTAGGGACGACGGCACAGCCAGTCAATTCGGTCTGAGCAGAGTCAACAACCAGACCTTCAGAGCAACTACATATGTTTCTTATGAGTAATTTAACGTGCTTTAAATCTGTCACATACATGGAATCAACTTGAAGTGTTTCTTTGAAACACTATTTTGACAGCTTGAGTGCTCATATCCATTCACACCTGTGTGTAAAACAGTAACACCCATTAATCACTCTGTGGCATTTAAACACTTTAAAACAACCTCAGCTGCAGTAAGTCTAGCACAATGAATTAAAATACCTGAATAGAATACTACATATGAACAACAGAGTATGAAAAACAATCTTGCACATTAAACAATGCACAAATAATCCTACTACGTAAAACCAGTTTTTCAACAGTCAAACAGGGCATGGCCCCGATTTGAAGAGATGTGTTTTTAGAAAAGTTTTATTGGTTAATATGCCTGGGCAAAGTAAACTCATCAGAATTACAGCAGACTATAAAACCTCTACCTGAATGCTGTCAAAATTAGGAAATTTAAAAGTAGTTCTTACCACAGGCAAGAAAGGTTCACTAAAAGCGCTTTAACAAACCAGAAACCTGGGGTGCTGGTTTGTTAAACCTTTTTTTTCACATAAAATCTTCCATTAGCGTAAACTCCAGACTTCAGATATCAGCTTTTACTATTTTCATGTTTGTAGGTACATCTTTATGCATTACCACCAGCATTCAAAACAAGATCATTACTCATTAACACATTTTTATGCGTCTTTAGATGTTATATACAGGTACAAGTCTTATGTAACAAATTGAACATGGAGAACTAAGGGGATTTTCACACACACACTGATAAAGCTGCACATTGTAGCAATAATTTTCCTCTCTAAGAAATTAATTTTTAGCTTTAAACAATGCGACAAAACTCATTCTGAAGCACAAACCAGCAGGACATTTCGCACCGTGGTCACATTGAACCACCGAGAGCGTAATATGAGCGTAGCTGGGATTAAAGGCGCACTCTGCTCTAAAAATGACTGAACTCCTGACCTCGGTTTATGCACTGGGACTACCGGGGAGCCAGAAGGTCCCAAATGTGCTGCTGTGATTACCATTTTAAGGCTCTGACCTCATGCCAGAGGCTCCCTTTTGACGGTGAAGGGATACTGAAAATGTAGGAGCTGTGCTCCTCTTTGAGTGACTCAGTCATGACTGTTTATCTTTTTGCATGCTGAGCTGGAGCTTTAAAGACAATAAAACTGAAATAAAAGCCCCCCTCAATGTCCAGAACAAGTCATAACTTTGCTTTCTATTAAATGCATGTGCAGGAAATCAAAATGGTTTACTTGGGCACTGAGAGCAAATTAACATATTACAGGAAAAATGTAACTCTAATCCAATTAGAGTTAATCTTAGTGCGAGCCATATATTTGTACATCTGCTCAGAAATATGTTAAACAACAATGCATGATCTCCTTCTAGGTTGGAGACATACATCTTTTTTCAAAAAAAAAAAAACATCAGCAGAAACCCTACGACACAAAAGGGGAAGAAAAGGCTTTTTGTGGGAATTGGAACTGGAACAAAATAAAAACCACCTTCTTTCCAAAAAAAAAAACTCTCATGATGGGATTCTTATAGTCTTGAGCAATATAACAAAAACATCTATCACAGCTAGCAAAAAACCAGATGTTTAAAACTGCATCTGTGACTTTAAAAGCTATCGCCTCGCTAAAAAACACAAGTAATAAGATGAATCTATGAAGGGCAAAATGTCTAAGTACATTCATAAGCTGCAGTAGCGTAAACCGTCATAAGTACATCGTTCCCAACGATAAGTTCTTCTTGCAGGGTCAGCTGTGAGTTTCTGAACTCAAGCATTTAGAAAATGTAAAGCATTTGAAAAAAAAAGGATTCAATTTAGTTCATTCTCAGGATTTTTAGGGATATTAGGTTTCTTTGAGGTCTGACTTTGATTCGAATATTTTACCAGCTTGATATACCATAAACAAGATAGTATTGTTAAATCAAAACCATAATATATATGTAGGAATTAAAATGGTTGTTGACATTCCTAACTATTGATGATTTTGAGATTTTATCGGATTTCCTGTGTGATGAAATAGTGGAGCAGTGTGGTATAACTGTACTTTTATATTTTATAAGCTACTTCAGCTTCTTTTTCCATGTTTATATAGATCTAGTAAATACTTAGTAGATGTTTGATAAAGCTTAAAGGCAATAGCAAAAATGGACAAACGCATTTTTTGGAGACTGGGTTTGCATGTGATTCTCTGTGAAGCTCTATGATGGATATAAAGCTATATTTGGGGTTTAAAACATAATGAGCTTTTAAATTTTCAGGAATTTTAGCTTTTTACTGTGACCAGAAAGGCAAAAATTATAACATTTCTAGTCAATATAGTAAAAATTTGTGGTAGAAGGAAAAATTGTCAATATTCTGTAGGAATTGTTTCAGAATATCAATCATATACTATAAACAAGTTATTTTAAAAAAAAATCAACGCCGTCCTAGTTTCAAGACATCCTGTAATCGTAATTCAGAAAGAGGAATGAAAATACAAAGCAAAACAAAACAAAAGAAAGCAACATTTCACTGAAACAGACACAGGAACAATTGCAGAAAGACTCTTTCTACATAAACGCTGCTAAAAACAGGAGCAGCGTCCATTCTTAGCGATTATAAGGCCCACATGTTTGACCAGGCTGTTCACATACAAACAGAAAACTGCATTTACTTCAGTGTTGTGCCATGTTGGTAAATAACTGGTTCAACAGCACCAGGAATGTTAAAGGGAGATATAAGAATTAGAAAACTGCCTTATGTAGTAAAAACATGGGAGGGTGAGAGGGACGATCTATAAACTAAAACTATTAGTGATGAGATCAATATTCTACATTTTCAACTGTGGGAAAGTGGACTGATATTTAAGGTGTTGTTTGAAAACATCCAAGTCCGATGTGTTGCTTTTTTAAAATTCAAATACCTCAAGATTATGAGAAATAAAAGGCGTGGTAGGAAATAAAAATATTATGTTGTTTTTCATGTACGTGTAAATGTTCCCGTTCTTAATGGAAACCCTTAGTTTTTTATGAAAGTATGATTTGTGACCAGTTTAAAAATAAATCAAAACATAACTATATTGGAGAAGAGCAGACTTTTCATATTTATAAATCCAAGCATAAAAGCTGATGTAATGAATCGTTTTTGAGGATTTCTAAAAATGTGGTGGGCAGAATGTTTTTTTTAAAGTTGGTTAACTAAAGCGAGATGAAAAAGGTGACACTTTAGCAAAACATCCCGGATTTTGTTGTCCAATCTCATCTTTATAAGTATTTCTCATTATATTTTACTGTATGTCATTATGGGATTTATTTTCTTCTAATACGTTGATATTTTACATATTTCACACGCATGTACAGCGCTTTAGTCGTAGGACGTCGTGTTTAAAATGGCATTTCACTGAATTTTAGGCAAGTAGCTCATAAATGGGAATTTCTAGTCGGAGGAGAGCCTCAAACATTATTTACACTCAAACAACTGATGTATAGGTTTTTGTTTATCATGGTAGGAAGAAGCTATCTAACGAGAACTGGTTTGGGGATAAAAATCACATGTATGCAAATTGGGGCACACACACACATCATTGTGTTTGGATATATTTTTGCATGATTTGCCTAAAAATTTTACATGCTTAGCCAGCAGTTGGCTTCTTTCGATAACTTTTTAGCATAACCTTTACGAACGTGTCATTCAATATTTCCTTATCTGACCAAAATGTTATGTAAATTATTGTTTCAGTTATTTAACACAAGAAAATATTTTTTTTCTTTTTCTCTTTTATAAAGACTTAAAAATGATGCATGTCTTTAATGGTTTGAATAGTTTTCCCACTGTTGGATTTACAAAGCCATCTGTTCGATTATAGGGCCTAAACCGGACTGGGTGTGGCCAAATAAAATCATTCTAAGGGCCAAAAAGGGCCCGCTTGCCACGGTTTGGACAACCACGCTCTGGGTTACTGGATACTGGATATACAGATAAAATTGCAACTAAAAAGGAATTAAACTTCTTTAAATCTGAAGGAAGTGCAGAGGGATTGAAGGACAAAATGAATTGGATTAACAATTAGGGAAAACCAAGACAGAAGAGAAGGAAAGACGTGAATAACGGAGGAAACAATTCAGAACAGGGGGAGAAAACAAATGAACAAAGTAATAATCACAAGGAGGAAAGGAAGGAAGGACAACATGGGATGCTTGAGTCTCAAAAATAAGTGTTAAAATAAAAACATAATTTGACTTTTACTTTCTAATTTCTAAACGTATACCTTCGTACTCCAGTGTAAAAATGTAAGATAGTTTTCCTTTTTCTCAAAGTTATCCTAATCCATTTCTATAGTTATGCTTCTATAGGCTTAGGCTGCTGGATGACAATCTGACCACTTCTCACTCTGCTACTTTCTTCCTCTATCGCCAATCTGCTTTAGTTGCAGTTATTTCAACTATTAACTTTCTGTTATCTCCATAGTAGCTACACCTGGTCTGGTGTTCTGTTAGCTGTGAAAGCTTCCTGAAGGGGAACATCCCTGTTGGTGCTGCTAGAAACTTAAAATTCTCCATTTAATGCCATCAACAATTTACTGTAGATTAGCTGACAAAGTGGATTTATATCTGTTTAGGTTATTATAAGACATTGTTTAAGGCCCTAAAGCATCTGAAATTGAAAGTCCTATGTAACTCAATCACTATAAAAAGCAGAAAGGAAAAATTCTCAAATATTCTGCATAACATTTATATTTATATAAAAACAAAAAGGAAATCTTATATGGTTAAATATAAAAAAAATGATATACAATCAGAGACCTAAGAAATTTAGTTTTATACGGAAGTGGTACAAATTGTTTTGTTTTTTCAGGGTGAAAAGTTTGAACCTGGGCAACTTTTAGACTGCTGAGAAAAAGTTGAAACTGGGCTAAAAATTAACAACAGAAAATTTGGCTGTGTGAACATAGATCTGAAGTAAAGTCTAACGACTTACCGAACAAGCAGTTTAAGCAGGAATATCTTTGCAAAAATGCTCTATTTCACTGACTGACTCTGATTTTCCCTTATTCAATCCTGCTATTCTCTTAATTTACTAAATAAAAAACTTGCGTCAGGATATAACTTAAAATAAGGGAAAAATAAACACAGGAAGGCCTCTGTAAGCATGATCATACACCGTGTTTACTGTACATTCATCCCACTGTGAGTTTCTATGAGACGGTAGGCAGTGGGTCTATAAATGGAGCCCACTCCCTAATAAACGACCATGTGTAGGCGCTTTCTACAGTCTTCCTTCCTTTATTTCCATTTATACTCGGCTTTTCATCTCACACACACTGCCAACATTTATATGAAGTCCTTCTGTCCTAAACCATCTAAAGGCTTCAACTTTAGACCCTCCCCCGACATCCACCCCCACCCTAATGTGCTGACCCTCTGACAAGATGTCTTCATTACTAGTCAGCGCTGTCAAACACCCGGAGACGTAGTGGAGAGACCACCCTCAGGGCTGATGTTTTATACCGACTGGCTAATGAGCACCACCTGAAAAATCGCAACCTTCCAAGGCCGTGCATGTTAAAGCAAAAGAAAAGGCTCCACTGTTTTTCCCCTGACTGTCACCACAAAGTAATGTGTATACTTGCTGAAGTGGCGACTTTAGGAGCTTTTCTGGTACGTCCACTCACATATATGGGGACCGATGAGCCTTATGAGGCCTAACATGCAAACCCCTCTTTAACTGGTTTAGAAATACAGGGTTTTGGTTGAGGTAAAGAACATTGTAGTAAAGGTTGTGGTTAAGATAAATGTTTGGATTAGGCATAAAAGCAGTTACTGGAATGAATAATGGTGAATACAGTGTCCTTATACGGGTTGGAATACAAATTAGCTGTATTTTTGTTTATGGCTGGAGGATTGGAGTAAGAAGAGTTTTCTCCCACTGTTCCTTTATCCATAGAAGCTAAATCCTGGTCTGTCTTTTTGCTGGTTTTGACACCTTCTTGGAGGAAAACATTGACTGGTGATGCTGCCAGAAAAACAAACATTCTCCATCTTCTGCTTTTAACGTTTCCCTCTGCTTCCTAATTGTGTTTTCTGTCTCTTCAACTACCCAGTTCACCGAGGCAGATGGTGCCTCGTACTGAGGCAGGTTCTGCTGGAGGTTTCTTCCTTTTAAAGGGGAGTTTTTCCTCTCCACTCTCGCTACATGCATGCTTATTATTAGGGATTGCTGTAAAGTCAAAGCTATCATCTCGGAGTTCTGATCCATGAGAAGTTAATGCTGCAAGTCAATGACTTGATTCAATCTGATGGTTTTCCTTAGATTGGAAACAATTTAAACTGATTTGTTTAAAATGTATGAATGCATATTAAATTGAAATGAAATTATTTGTTTGTTTTTTTGTAAAGTGCCTCAAGACAGCATATAGTAAATTGGCGCTATATAAATAAACTGAATTGAATCAAATGGAGCTCAGATGTGAATTGAGCTTAGGTTTTGGTATGGGTCAAAAGTTTGGCTATAGAAATTAATGAAAAAATGCATAAAAGTCAATGCAAGGTCCTTGTAAAGATAGAAATGTGTGTGTGTGTGTGTGTGTGTGTGTGTGTGTGTGTGTGTGTGTGTGTGTGTGTGTGTGTGTGTGTGTGTGTGTGTGTGTGTGTGTGTGTGTGTGTGTGTGTGTGTGTGTGTGTGTGTGTGTGTGTGTGTGTGTGTGTGTG
>JAVLVB010000879.1:2349177-2362909 GCA_032876305.1 Orestias chungarensis | reverse complement strand
GGGGCAAGCATGCCCACCTCCCCCTGCACATGGGAGGATCTGCGGTGGAAGTGGTCAACAGCTACAGGTACTTGGGTGTACACCTGAGTAACAACCTCACCTGGAGCAACAACACTTCCATTCTGGTCAGGAAGGCGCACCAGCGGCTCTACTTCCTCAGGAGGTTGAGAAGAGCTGGACTCGGGAGCTCAGTCCTCACTTCCTTCTACAGATATGTGGTGGAGAGCGTCTTGTGCTCCAGCATCAACGTGTGGCATGGAAGCTGCTCTGCTGCAGACAGGAAAGCTCTGCAGAGAGTGGTGAAGACTGCACAGAGGACTGTTGGAGTCAGCCTCCCCAGCACCACAGACATTTACACCTCCAGATGAAGGAAGAGGGCTTCCGGCATCATGAAGGACCCCACACACCCAGGACACTCACTTTTTGTCCCGCTCCCCTCAGGCAGGAGGCTGCGGAGCATCAAGTGTAAAAGCTGTGAGACTCTCAAACACACGCAAGGACAATTAGAAATGAAAAACACTTTCTCATTTAAGCGGCACTGTTCACTTTAATATCAAACTTTAAAATGTCACTTAATATGTCACTTGCACTCCGAATTTTCATTGCTGCTATGTCCGAAGTCACATATTGTAGATTCTGTGTCCACATTTTAGATTCTGTGTAGTAAAATCCTATTCTCGCATAGTTCTTATATTTTCTTATATTATTTAAAATTGCTATCAGGGTGTAAACTGGACCGGGGGATTAGAATTTCGTCCCACCTCATGTACCACATGTGATGTGACAAATAAAAATTCCTTGATTCCTTGTATTTAAAGTGAAAAAGTTGACATTACCATATACTGTTATGATGAAGGAAGAATAAAACCTTGTACTGTCTTCAAAATAATTGAGCTATGACTTACCGGCTGGTTATAATACAACAGTGAGCAACTGGGTATGAGCAAAAATAATTAAGAGGCTGCTATAATTATTTAATAGAATAAGATTTGAAAAATGTTGAAATATAAGATTAGAAGAACGGAACTGATGTAAAAGTCCAGAAGTAAACAAAAGGCAGGAAGCAAACAAGTTAGACAAGGGGGGGAAAGCTGGGGAAGAATTGACAGAATAATGAATGAGGAAGAGATTAGTTGTCAGATAAACAGAAGCAGCAATGCTTGAAATGAATGGAGGTCAAACTGTTACCACAGCCAAAACAGGACAGATGTCAGTACCACACTTCACATGTGGATATGGTTGACCTTCCACCTTTTGCCTTCCCTCCATCCAGTGCTCGTTTCTCAACAACCTGACAGGATGTCTGGAGCGTTTCTAGACATGGTGTCAGACCTTCGCACTGTCTTGACTTTCTGTCTTCCTCTCCTGCTCTTCTCTAATCTCTGAAACATCTGACAAATTGGTACTTGTTGCTTTAACAAGGCATACGTCTCCTACAATGAATAGCAGCAAGTTTTTCTGCTGAATTTACATAGAAATGTATAATTTCAAATAAAAATAAAAATTCTGTGGCTCCATTGTGAGGAAAAAAATACAACATTTCCCTCTAAATCCAAATGCTAAAGCCATGTTGCAGACAAAGCATTACAGCGGAAAACAAGATGATAGCTTTGCAAGTCTTGACATGTATGTCTAAAGGTAGGATGAAATAAACAGCAACAAATACAAACAAACAATAAAATAGGATAAAGAACTCCATCATAAACCACTTTGATTTGATATAATTAAACATTCCTACTAAGTTATATTTGCTATTTTTTGGCTTCAAACTATATTGTTGATGTTTTCTAAAAAAAAAAATAACTTTCTTCAAATATGGCTGAACAGATACAAGATGATAAACGTATAACCACAATGGTTGCTAATACTACCACAAAACAAAGATATCAAAAATATTTAATTTTTTCTGAACAGGAGATACAGGAATACTTCCAGATTTCCTTTATCTTTATGCTAAGCGATGTAGCTAGAATCTCAGTTGTGCTAAAGTTAACCATACCCAGTCCTATATTTTTTAAACTCCAGATGACAAATACAACATACTAATAATGATGTATAGATATGCTTGTAAAATAAACAAAAAAAAAAATTTCTAAGAGTTTATCATTTTCTTTTGTTGTGTTTACCTGTTTATGCTAAGCTAAGTTAGCTTACTTAGCCTTCTTACAGTGTGTACTACTATACTATACTATACTATACTACTACAATAAAAATAAACTTGTTCAAGTACGTAAATATTTCTTCTTTTTTGAAGCTTTCATTTTTCAATAAGCTAGGTTAGCTTTTCCAAACGATATGAAAAATGATCGGGTGTAGCTAAATGTTTCCACTGATTAGTTAACTAAAACAGAATGAGATTTACATTCTGAAAAAGAAAAACATCTTTACAGCTACTTGAAATTTGGTTGTTTTTGATTACGTCAAACCTTTTCATTAAAAAAATACAAAAAAAGAGAACTATACCTTACAGATACTTAAAGCAGCGAAATGGTTGCTTATGTCATTTTCTGCGACTAACAATCATGCTTTGACACTTTTGGCTAAAAAGCAGCATCCTTAGATTAAAAAATGTTTGCCTTGGAGATATTAATATTTTCTTATTTGTGCGGCTTAAGTTTTGCTACAGCTATGTTAGCAAATGTTATTAACAGATAACCATTATTGCACAATGCAGTGAAAACATGTTAGTGGTGTTGTATTTTAGTGCTTTAGTTTTAAAGGTTTGCCCTTAAATGAAAGCAATCTAGGAATATCCTAATTTAATTTGCTGCAGTTTGCTAATTTTTGCCCTTTTAGGATTAAAGTAAGTCGCTACGCTAAATTGACCTTTTTTTTTTTTTGGGTAATTACAGCCTCACATTAACTGTTTATATATAATTACATTTAACAAACAAAATCTTCAAACCATTATTAAAAAGATAATTCTGAAGTCCTTTATTAGCTTCACCTCTAAACTGCATGAACATACATATACTCGTTTTTATGATGCAAGTTATGCAATTGTTTGTCTTTGAGCAAACAAGGCTCATATTAAACCCAAATTAAATATAATGTACTTATGCTCTTTAAAGCAGAAGCATTTAAATGATTTTGCATTCAGACCTAAGCACTTAAGTCCAAAATGCGTCCATGACTCTGGAAAGCTACCATTATGATTTCAGACCAAACCATACCGGAAGTTTTCAGCGTTTTTGTCATTACCATGTCCCAAAGCAATTTCCTGGTATCTGATATCTATGTCTTAACTACTGCAGCTACTTTTTTACAGCCATGAAAATGATATTGATATTCGCTCCATGCGTTTAAAATGAAGCAAAAAATAAATAAAAAACATAAAGTTTACCAGAATTTGTGGTCTTTGTTTTAACAAGCTGCATTGCCATCTGCCCTGCAGCTGAGCAGACCTCTAAGTAATTTAAACTAAAACCCACTAAGAGCCAAACAGCCTAGATTACGGCATTTGTCTGGTCATTTTTACTCATGCACCACCAAAAAAAAATAGCCTGTTTATACAGCAAAAAAGACAAAAACAGACTTTCAGACTACGTGATGGAAATTAGACAAAGCTAAAGCAAAGACTGAATTTTGGGAAAAACAGAAAATTGAGGAAAAACTGCATCATTACTTGCTTAATATGACTCTGGATTGAACTGCAGCACAGTCCGTACTGTTGGTTTATTATCCACAAAACATACTGGAGAAAACCAGCTTGAAATGCATGTTTTTAATGGTCCACCATACCTAATTTAGTTAACAGGGATATGAAAAGAAGTCAGGATATTACAAGGATGCTTGATTCCCAAAATGCAACATGTGAACTCCATGTGATGTTGCGCACAGGTCCAGATTAGGACAAATCAAGTAACCGAATTACACTGAATAAACTAAATCAGATCCACTTTTTTCATCTAGCCTGGCCAAAAAAAAAAAAAGACAGGTAGAGCAGTTTGCGTGTACCAAAAAGCTACATTTGTGTGGCTCCTCAAAGTAAAGCTTTGAAAAGTCAATCTGCAAGCTGTGCACTAATTAATCCCAATGTTAGGTTGTAGTATAACCTTGGTTTCAATTCACTGACAGAGCACCCAAGCTGCGCTTGCAGACAAACAGTCTGAAGCGCCTTGCTTAATTGCTTGTTTGGGAGGAATTTTAACTGGATTCCAGTTGGAATCTGCCTAAATTGAATTGCGGCCGGTCTGCAAAAAAGGGCCGGGCAGGAGCCTCAGACGCAGGACAGAGGGGTAGAGTGAAGGAATAAAAAAATGGTTTGGCTCTGGAGCCTTGCAACAAGCTCAAACAGGAAGTCATTCAACACACAAACACTACAGGAAAAAAGCGAAAAAAAACAGGCGTGCACAAACGCATATACGAGCACATGTGTACGTGAGCCAAAACATGAAAGAAAGAGTCAATTTGGAACGCATTCCTGCTCCTCCTCCCCCATTTATGCATGAGTCAGTCGGTGGGTGTCTTTTTCTGTGTCTCACAGCCAAAAAGCCATTGAAAAAGTCTGGTTTTGTAGTGAGAAGACAAAATATTAGGCCAAGAAAACAAAAAGGATGAACAGGAAGAGCAGGATGTTTTTTTAAATGTACATTAGAGGGAGACAAACTAATAGGGAAGAGAGGGAAAGAGGAGATCGTATGTAAACAAATAGGAGTTCCCCCAGCCACGTTGTGTGGATATCAATTCTTATCACATTACAACAAATCCTGAAGGTACCATAACTACATTTTGTGCTAATCTTTAATAGGTCATGTGTCAGAAGCCACAGGGTGTAACCCAATGGCTTTCTGAAATTCCTTGTGTGCAACAAAACAGAGATGCCTTTTAATGCTGTGTTTAAGTCTCTCTATTTAATATTTAGCATGACCAAAATTATTTATTACAGAAAATCTGATCATTTCTTTAGAGTCAGTTTTATTTTTCCAATAGTTTATAGAAATCAAGTGCGGCTGTATTTTAAGAGAAATCCACAAACACGCCACTTCCTTTTAGTGACATCACGAAAAAGAAAAAGAGAAATGATCAGCCGAGTTATCAGGAAGACGGCTGTGTAGCTCCCCGTTTCAGTATCTGAAGGAACCATATTCATTTGTTAAAACAAGTATGAACTTGATAGATTAATGGGATTTGGTGTCAATTATGCTCATAAACCACAGATCAAAATTAAAAGTGCTTGTGAAGATGAGTGTTTTTCTTCCTCTTGCTCCCTTTTCCACTCATTTACATTAAAAGATGTTCAATTGACTCGAGCTCATGTTTATATTGAAACAAAAAAAGCTTATTTTAAAAGTGAAACCTTAGCATTACATGTTCTGCACAGTTGCTTGTGGTTTCCTCCCTCACCCCAATTCGCCCTCATCTGCAAAGTGACCTAACCTGATATGGCTGCACAGCATGACTGCAACGGGGTGGTGTAAAGCACAGGGCGACATTCCTCACTGCGTGAAAAAAATTTATGATCACAACTGCACACAGTTCCACGGGCAAACAAGTTTGCATGCAATATGTGGCCTTTTGGCCTGTTTGTTAATCATTAATAGGGTGAAGCCCTCACAGTCTGCACCGTGCCCTGTTAACCCCGGGCAGGGTTGCCAGATAATGCGGGGAAAAAACACGCAGGAGGTAAAACAGAGAAGTAAAACCAAACAAAAATAAAGAATAATTGAGACAAAACACGGAAGTACTATTTAAAAACAACGTTAAAATATGTTCCGGTGAGATTCCTAAGATTCCCCACGCACCTTGAACGCTTCCGGCTGGAGACAGGTGCTGCAGCGGGTGCCAGGTAGGTATATGGGTGCGGGTCGGCTCGACTATATCACAGCAACTATAGGGGACTTTACCAATCAAGTATCAACATTTCCACGCACACCCGCGCTCTTTAAACCCACGCACACGCTTTAAGGTGTTTCAGAACCACCAGAGAGAGGAAAAAATAATAATTAAAAAGCCTTCTCTCACCTCCTCGAACCTAACGAACTTGCCGCCCTTCTTGAGCTCTTCGTGGACGCTGTGGGGCTTCAGCTGCAGTGCGTGGACTCCCGGCTTGGCCCCGGCCATGGTGCGGGACTCCCAGCCGGCCGGGACGCCGACGCCTCGACCCCGGCCTGAGCCCGAGCCTGCCTGTCTCCTCGGGGAGCGGATCTGTCTCCTCTCCTACAAATCCTAACGTCCTTTTTTCCCCCACTCTCTCCTGTTTAAAAGTTACCGAGGCGCATGAGGGACCAGATCCAGTTCCACGGAAACCTCAGACGCGTCCACGCGCCGCGGTGACGCGCGCTGTCTCCTTTTCAATCATCGGCTTTGATTCATCTAATAGTTTTTTAGGAGTTTTTTATTCTAATAATTACTAAACTCCTCCTAAAATGCTTCGGAGATCCAACTCAGTCCATCTGGTAGCCTCGAACAACTTTCCCCGCTTCCTTACTCTCTTGTCGCCTCTGAGGCGTTTCTTCCTCTTCTCTCCTCCTCCTCCTCCTCCTCTCCCACCAGCATGTTTACTGTGAAGGAGGGAAAAAAGAGAAAGAGAGGTTTTTCTTTCTTTCTTTTTCTTTCTTTTTTTGATGTAAAGTGAGAGGAGGGCAGATAGACAAATGAGAGGAGAGTCAGCGTTTGCCTGAAAATGGGTGTGTTTACTTTAGTTCCCCTGTACTGTAGAGTTACAGCAATGGCAATCTGCACTTTACAGCCTGTCCTAACCAAAGATCAAATACAATTTTAAAAGGTTTCACCTCCTGAACTTGAACATAGTTGCTTATTCAAGATTTTGTCAACCTAAACCTTTTATTAGTTATATTTAAAGCTAGTAAGAGATTATTGCCAATAAATCGAGTTTCAAGTTTTATTGAGTTTAAAGATTGCATTATAAATGGATCAAATTGAAAAAGAGTGCTTAGCTATAAAGCACGTTATAAAGAAATAATGTACTCTCAAACAGGATTGAGTTAATGAGGAGAAAGCTGTTATTTTCGAGTTGTATTTTTAATTAATTTAAACATAAACAGCCATGAAAATGAGCCAGGGTAATATAAAATGCTCCCTTTTTCACTCTTTGTATGTGTTTTTGAATTAATGATATTTATTAAATTGACAAAATTGAATTTTAATTAAAAGATGTTTGAGATCATACTGGAAAAATTTTGTTGGCTGTAAGCTAGTTTTTCAAACGTTCTGTAGTTTTCTCCTCGTTCTGTTGCTTGCTTTTATTTTTAAGTTTCTTAAACGTTTCATAACATCCAGGATTTTGAACCAAAAGCAGATCTTCAAATGATTTGTCATTTTTTCCTGATAAAGAGTCAATTTAGGCCTACATGAATGCACTATAGTAGCACCAAGACTTTGACTAGGACGCTACCACTTTCGTTCTTTAATGATTATCCTTCTTTGTCCTTTGGTGGCACCAGCAAAGCCTTACATTCACCAAGCTGACCGGACTTTCTCCTTGCCATGAAGGTCCTGAAATCCCCACAAACACATCGGTTGAATGAATATAAGTTTTGCCACACGTTCAGGCCAATTTTACCCATGATTGTGCGTTGTTCTGAACTAATGCAGTATAATCCGTGGTTGCATGTTTAGGAGTGTCGTCCATTTTAAATTAAATTTTATGCAGCTTCTTTAAATTTGTGTTCGTATTTTGAACCCATCCCCCTCCAAAGTCGCACTTTCTATCCAGAAAGTTGGATCATTGTTCTTTGGGATCCAATATGAATAATAATAACGTAAATGTAAATCTAAATGCAGCTAATTTCTGCTGCCACTAGTCAAGTTGAGGCGCTGAATGGCTACCAGGAGAGGTTTAGGGATTACTCAAAAATGTATAACTGAGTCAAAGCGATAATCTGGGTATGTTTTCAATGACGCTATAATATAAACCTCAAAAAAGTTAATTTTGAATAAAACAATCCTTTAAGAAAAATCAAACCATTTGCACGCCACTGTAAAAATTTAGAATTTATAAAATTATACAAACAAATAAGGTTCCTTTGTATGTATTTATTAGTTGTGCTTAAACCGATATGCTGTCAAAGTAAGTCTTCACATTACCTCCATAAATTAACTTGATTTATTCCACCCGTCAAAAGTTTTTCAGAAAGTAAAAACAATCCTCTGAGACTTGACCCAACAGGCCCTGGAGGGAAATCCTCTCACCTGTGGAATAAAGAAGGTGCATTAAAAAAAAAAAAAAACAGCAAATCAGAGTGACTCAGATGTAAGGCAGGTGAAACCAGAGAGCTGACTTTTCCACCAGGACCGTGTGAACAAAAGAAACCACGTGGTCACATTCTGATCCCATCCAAATCCAGCTGCCGAGCAACATCTCAGCTCAGATTTCTCATAAAAAAAACAAAAACCTCCATGGACGAACAGATCTTTCTGGCACCCCTCTGCTTCTGACTCCTTAACTCCACCAGCCAGGAATGTTTGCAATGCTGCAGCCTGAACGACTGATGGACAGACTTTCAGTTCGAATTCAAATCTATTAAGTGTGTCTGAATCTTTCAGGTGCATCTGATCTCAGAGGTTGAATACAAAAATTCACCAAGGCCCGGTTAAAATCAATCAGATTGCAATATATGCATGCAAATGCGTGTTTACAACTCTTCTCTATTCACACACACACACTTGATTAGCATCATTTATAATCGGATACACACACACCGTCTCCCACCGCGTCATAAATATACATAAAAAAACATTTTCTCCGTTTGTTTTTTGCAGCCGAACAACGGCGTGTTGTCTGCTGTATCTGAAGTGCGGCCACCTGTTTCTGCCATGTCATGGCGGATACCCATCCCACTCCGCTCCCCAGCTGCGCTCACAAACAGGGAATCAAGCTGCTAAACATTATTCTATCTGCAGAGAGGATTTCAATACATGAGTGCTTCCTTTATTTTCACCTCAAATGCCACACAGGTGCTCCTGATCTCTATAGGAAACTCCCAGATGAATATAAATATACATAAATACATGTATTTTATACAGAATGACTAGAATTATTCAGTTTTATATGTAGAGGTATAATACATCATTCAATGAGGTAACTAATAGTACATGTATATATTTCTGGACATATTTATTTAACTCCAAAGATCAAGGTAGGCTCTAAACTTACAGAGTTTAAGGTTGACATCTTCTCTTGCATTACAGGCTTTAGTCTTAAAAAAAAACAAAAAACAAAACATACAAGCTTAGCAAAAAAAACACATAAACCCCCATCAAAAAAGTTTATTTAGGGGGAATAAATAAATAAATTGAATCTTAATAAATGTAGGCCTCAACAAAGTTTAGTATCAAAAGCCATCAAGTGTATTAGTTCTTTAATCTGAAACCACCAAAATATTCCCCTATATGTACAAAAGACTGTCCAGAAAATAAAGGTTACCTACGTATTTAAACTCTATATTAGCTTTAAGTAAGTACGTCTTGTATAAATTATCAGTGCGTGCTGTCTCAGAAACATTGCTAGATATGACTGTGTTGATAAAAACTCGACATGATCAACTTTTCACTTTAGTTTAAATAACAAACTTTCGTCTTCTTCTCCAGTCGGTCGCGGCAGACGGATGATGGTTCGGAGCCAGGTTCTGGTTCTGCTGGAGGTTTCTTCCTGTTTGGGCAGTTTTTCCTCTCCACTGTCGCTGCGTGCATGCTCAGTATGAGTGATTGATGTAAAGCAGTGTTTGTCCGACCTGTTCCTTAGGGGCCAGGGACCCTGCATGTTTCAGGTGTGTCCTTTCTAATGCTGAAGACACCTGACCTGAATGAAACCTGAATACACTTATTAGCACTTGAAAGCATTCGGGAGCTAATGCTATCCTTTCAATCAGGCTCGATGGAGCAGAGACGTCTGAAACATGCGGGGCTGCGGTTTCTGAGGAGCAGGATTGTTCAATGCTGCTGTGAACGACACAACGTGAGCTATCGTCTGCTGGTCCAGCAGGAGTGAACGCCCCAAGTCGAAGACTCGAAGAAATCTGCTGGGTTTCCTTAGTTTTGGAAACTTTTTGATAAATCAATTCAAATTTTCTTGTGAAGTGAATTGATACGACTTTTTGTGAGTTGACGTTGTATAAATACAACTTAATCGAATTTAATTGAGATGTGGTTTCTTGTTGGTGTGGGCGATGTGGAATGGAAATTTCATCACTTTATCTCGTAGTTTAATCATGATGAACATACAGTTACTGAATCAAACTGACCTGTTAAGACGTACTTCAGAAGACTTGTATCCTAAACTGATGCAAAAACATTTGCTCTACAAAGTATTGATTGCAAAAATATTCATAAAAATAAAAAGCTAAGCTTCATTTACTCTTAAACTGTCACTTAAAGTGTTAATTTAGACTATATCAGAAATTTAGGTGAGTAATTTTACGTTAGCAAGGCAGAGTAGACCTTCAAACAATGATTTATTGTACTTTTGGCTTCATGTTTGTTGCTTAAAACGCCTCAGAGGATTCAAGGCATCATCTAAATATGAGCAAGTAAAAGGGATCTCAGCGAAGAACGCGTTTTGTTTTTAGTTTCACTGCTGTGAGCGGAGCACGGGATGGTTCCAGTCGTTTTTGCACGACCAGGAAGGCAACGTTCGGCTCCCTGTTGAACGTATAGTGACTTGTCCGGTTTTTAAAAACAAAAGTTGGCAGAGAGCTCAGAGATTTCCAAAGAACAAGAAGTAGCTTAAAACACAGAGCAGAGGTGAAGACTGAGTGGCAACAGCACTGAAGCAAATGTTTGAAAGACGTGGGAATAAAAAAAAAAGAAAAGCTCTCATCCACTCATCCTTCCTTCCTCTCCGCCCTCGTCTTTTTCCTTCTGTCCTGCAAACGGCCAAATTTTTCTCTCCGACTCAACGCCAAGGACTCACAAAGACACATTGTGTAAAAAAAACACAAGCATATTCACTGTCTCCTCCACACACTGGCTGCTCTATGCTCACACAGCAACATATCCAGTGCACACTCTGGTTTCAATGGGGGAGAGGCCCTGAGTCAGTCAACAGGAGGAATACAAACCTGCACGGCTCCTGGCTCCTTGCATGTCTTGACACTGAGGGCCTGTGGTTGGGGTGGGGCTGGGTAGGAGCTCCACTGTCTGCAAACTGTGGCATGCTTCCCTCCCCATCCCCTTCCCTACCATTTAATTACATCCTAGTACTCAACATTTTGGGCCAGAGGGAGGAGGGGAAGGGTCTTTCTGCGCTCCTGTTTCCTGGGTGCTATGCCAGGTGGGGGGGGATTGATCTGCGGGCTCGGGGCGGTGGAGACTGCGTCGGTCGGGGTGCTTCTTGTCCCGGGGGGCCACCCACTGAGCTGCACCGGAGGATGGTCCCCCCCCAACCACCAACCCCATCAATACTTTCAGTGACTGTGTGAGTGAGTGAGTGAGCAAGTGAGTGAGTGAGTGAGTGAGTGAGTGAGTGAGTGAGTGAGTGAGTGAGTGTGATTGTGTATGTATGTGGGTGGGGCTGGGTCTGTGACTTGGTGTCCTCTGCCTCCCCATGCTATTCCCGTGTGGGGTGGTCGTGCCCTGCCCCCTCCTCACCCTTCCTCACTTCTTGGTGCTGCACTCACCTGCGGACAGACTGGGCCCTGGGGTGCAGTGCTGGGGGCATGGGGGCTTGTATCAATCCGCCCCGGCTGGCTGTCTGGGGTCGCCTATCTCTCTTGGGTGTCGGGTGGGCTCTCTGCTAGGCGCTGGGGGCACTCGGGCGTTTGGGCCCTGGGTCCTGGCCTGTGCCTGGGCGGCTGGGGCCTGGCGGGATGGGTAGGGTGCTGCTCCTGGTACCCTGGGGGCTCGACTCCGCGGCCGCGGGGGGCTCTACCCCGGGCCCCCTCTGTGGTCCTCTGGGCGGGTGCGGGGTATCCCTGGGGTGAGCGGTCTGATCTCTGTGCTCTTGGTGGCCCCAGTGTCCTGGACCTTGTGCTTCCTCTGCTCGCTCTGGGCTCTGGGAGGGGGGTGGCAGTGGCCCTCTGTACCCATGGCTGAGCATAATTCATGTAATACTTGCATCACAATTTCTGCATGCTCACGCGCAATCACATACTATAGGGATCACAACACTTTAACTGTGCCGATCTGTTTATTAATAACACCACGTTTGCCTCATATTTATTTATGTGTTATGTGCCGCACACATTGCTGTCTTTGCTCTGCTTTCTGCTAATTATATCTCCACAGGTAAGATTCATTGCCATTTCGCAGTTTCCCAAGGATGCTTCAGGAGCAATCTAGTAGCAGCTAGTTTTTTGGTTCTTTTGTTTTGTTTGTTTGTTTTTGTTATTGTTTGTTAAAGAAAATCTGTTAAGCACAACTATGGCAGACAGAAACTCATTCTACTAACCATGATGCTGAACAGGACAAGGGGGGGAAAATAAATAAACAAATAAAGGAATAAAAATTGGATTGTTTTTGTCTGGCTCTTGTGGGACAAGCGAAGTTTGATAATATGGCTCTATCTAGTGGCTGCAGAGCAAATCTACTCCCTGGTTTGATCTGCTGATGCTTTTGCAACAGTCAGGAGGAATGTGGACGGACCGGTTGGAGCTGTGCTGCTGTGTGCGATTATGCAGCCTGTGAACCTACATGTGCAAACACATCCATCATCGTCGTGCACACATGAATCAAAGCAAATCACAGAAGTGCAAACAGCAAGAACATTCATGCACTGAGTAATATACATACAAGGGGAAAGCTTCTTGGTTTAGTGGAGATTTATAGGTAGGCACAAATCTACCACTTTTTTCCCCCACATACCAGAACAAAAAACATAACCGGAACAACTACTCCCTCTGGTGGACAGAACATTCAAACCCAAACGGCGTTTATTGACATGAATGCTTAATTAAGGCTTTAAATCCGTTTTTTATTTATTTATTGACCTTTAACAATGCCTCTTGATACATTTTAAATGTAAGAATTAATGTTTTCAAATATGAAACAAATTCTTTGTAGGTTTGCATTGAGTTCCCACAAAATGATAATAAAATTACAAGTAATATAATTTTTTATTTCAATTTGGTTGAACCCTTACCCTAACCCGTCTTCTTCAAAAACAAATCTGATTTTATGACAACAAATATTGTATACTACAAATTAAAGTTATAGGCTTTAAGTGAGTTTTGGTTGGCAGGACGGGGGGCAAAATGCCTCTTAGGATTGTAAAAATCGCAGATCAGCAACAGACGGCTTAAACATGTAAACTGAAGACACAAACCTAAATTTACTATGGATTAGATCTCCGTATTTAGCTAGAATTAGACCTGCAGGTACAAATATATACTCATATATACTTACAGTGCTATGAAGCCTTTGAAACGTTTTTTTTTACACATTTTATCTGTGCTCTCACTTAAATTCGCAATCAGAATGTTATAACAGATACTTTGGTTGTATGTGGAAGTTTATCACTCTCTAAACCTGATAAGATGTTTTTCTTTCGGGTATTCAATAACTGGCAGGGCAGAAGAATCTATTGTTTTTTTGTTGTTTTTTGCTGATCTATTTTTTTAAATAAATTTTCGTGCATCAACAAGGGAATTGGAAAGAATTATTGTTATTGTTCTCCAGTCAGGATATTTAGGCTTTTATATATATATATATATATATATATATATATATATATATATATATATATATATATATATATATATATATATATATATATATATATATATATATATATATATATATATATATATATATATATATATATATATATATATAT
>JAVLVB010000879.1:2315484-2349077 GCA_032876305.1 Orestias chungarensis | reverse complement strand
TGTAATGTGAGAATCTAAAGATGAATGGATGAAGAACAGGTGATTAGATACTGGGAGGGTGAACAGGCAGGCTGAAAAAGAGAGAGAGGACACATGCGGAATAAAAACACTAGACATAAATCTGACAAAGTAAACAAAAGGAAACAAGATTAAACTAAAATACCCCAAAACAGACTAATGTAAGGAAAATAAAGGAACTTGATTGATCTAACTAATTAAGAAAAGAAGAACTATAACAAAGGGCTAACAAAAACAATGAATGATCAAAATTTTAAACCCTAAACAACTGAAGACTATGACGCAGGATTGTAAACTCACTGAGTTTGTAGGTAAGAGTTATGCTTCTGACGCCTAATATTGGCTGGGAGGAAGAATCTGACGCGTTCCTGATATGTGTTCTGCTCCAGGGTTTGGGTTAATGAGGTTGTTGGGGATAAATGATCAGGGCAGCATATAGGAAATATGAGGAACCATTTTTCATAAGATTTCCAGAGTAGATAAAAAAATGCCAAAATACATGAAATCATCACCTTCTTAATGCGAGTTTTAATATTGCATGCAAACATCTTACTGGCCTCCCTTTGGAAAACGTTTTGTGTCCCTACAGATTAGAAAAAAGGCAGAGTTTGTTTCGAATAAAATCCTGTTTGTTGAGTATTTTATTTCATTCATTTGCTGAAATATAAAAGCTTTTTTTATTTGTAAAAGTGTCTCCTGGTCTGTGTGTGCTTACTCGACTGTAAGTTTCAGACACGCTCACTGAATAATTCACGTTTCATGTCTTGTTGCCATGGCTGTCTGTGGACACACACATATTCACCCGCACACAAACATTAATATGAAGAAATGATGGATGTGAACCCCACCACCACCATCACCTTGCAAACACACACATAGACCAATCAGAGAAGTGAGAGACAGTGGTTGTTATGCTACTGTTGTTATTCAAACTTTACTTTCAGTCTGTCCTTCCAGGTGGGAGTCTTCCTCGCCGTTACAACACAATAGACCCACTGTGGAGAAATGAGACACGTTTCTCCTTTTAACACCTTATCACTGCAGCCTTCACCTGCTGATGAATCAGAGTTTAATTTCGAAACCAACGCAGACGCAGTAAATCCAGCTGTTACTGCCTGTTTCCACCTGTAGCTCATATTGTGACCTTGGAATGGAGAAAGGCTTTTGAATACTTTAGAAACCTGAAGAATCAGGGTGGTATTGTGCTGTTTTAAATCTGAGCAAAGTATAAAATCAAGGTTACAATAATTTTAAAGTCTTTTGGGGTGTTCTTCAATTTATTGACATTGCGCTTTTTCAATGCTGGTATAAAATAAGTAAATAACTAAATAAAGAGCCAAGCACGATGCTCTTATTACAGTGGGCGTTTCATGGTTGGAACTTAAACTAACCCTATTAGGATTATAACATGGCATACTTTGACACTTTAACAAGAAAATGCTCCTTTTACTGTTAAAATACGCCCTCTTGGGTTGTTTTTCACGTTTAATCCCCTTTACTACTTGTGGTTTTTAATGTGTAATATGCAATAATTATGTTTGGTTTATTTCCATCAACTATTGAGTGCAGTTCTGTTAATACACTTGTTTAATGCTGTAACAGTTATAGAAAGTGAGAGGAAAAACAATGATTGCTGAAATTGTTTCCTAAGGCAACAGGAACATAGAGCTCGTACTGCGGTTTGTACTTGCAGTTTACTGTTTGATTTAAAGAGTGGCCATAGTGGATCCTGAACTCTGGATCAGAAAAAGTTTGACTTTTCCGATGGAAAGTCTGACTTTCTGGGGCGTTCCTGTTGATTTTTCCGACAACAACAAATGAAATGCTTCATATCAACTAGGAAAGTCAAACTTCAAGTATATTATGAGACGGATGATGTGTGTGTGTGTGTGTGTCTGGCCAATTAAAATTACAGAGAACATCACAGAAATTACCGAGGTGAGACAGAACAACATTTACAGGACTCAACTATCTCAGCCCAGGCTTCATCTACCAAATATTGACTTTAGGGTGTGAACATTTGTGTACTCACTTCATTTCTGCTTATTTTGTCATTATTTTTGGAAGAAATCAGTATACTTAAGCAATAAAGAGTCTTTTTTTATTCAAGAAAGCCACATTTCGTCAATAAAGATTGATTTGTAAATACTGTTTATAGGCTCTGTGGAAGAAACTTAAGAATAAAGGAACAATACGTATTTGCATTAGTTTTATGTGTTTTCCTGGAAGTCCGCCATCATCTCCACATTCTAGCTCCTGGTGGTTTTGACCTCAGCAATTGACCAAGTGATCCAGATCCTGTCTGTAATCAGAACTATCATCGTCCCAGATGAAGGATGAGTGCAGTCGTTTGTGTACCAGGAGAAGAGGAGTGGGCAGACAACACATCCCTGGGGGATCCCAGTGTTGGAGGTTTTTGCTCAAAAGAAGATGCTCTCCTGCTGCTGCTGGTGGGCAGTCAGGAAGGCTGAGTAGAAGTCCAGAAAAAGGACGCTAGTGTTGGAATCAAACCCAGATTCAACCTGATCCCAATCTGGACTGGAAGGAACTCGAAAAAAGCTCGATGTGTCTGTAAGCGGTTTTACTCAAGCCATCGAGCAGGTTATAAACAACGTAACATAAGAATAAAACACTGATCAAACACATGAGTAAAATGAGTCTCAGAAATATGAGGACTCTTAAGTAAAAATTAAATACCCCGCCAAACAGGTTTGCTACTGCTAACACCAATTGTCAGCCTTGGTTCTCAGTTATTTATTTCAGAGGAATCGCTTTGGGTCGTAAAGAATATATACAGGTTCAAGCTGGTCACTAAAAGAATAAAATGCGGTGGAAAGAATTGCTTTATCTTGCTATCACCGTATCTGAATCCTGCTACCAGACCCTGAGTGTATGTAAATTGATGCTCGATCGATGATCAATCCCCTTTTGTGCTACTGTCTGGTAACCAAGGTTGACCTAATGAGTATTTCTTTGCTGTAGGCAGACAGTGAACGCTATGACCTTACTCAAAGTGAACACACTCCTGATTTACAGCACATCTCGTCTCATTTATTATTTCTGATTGGAGTAAGCCAAAATTGTTGCTTATTGCAACAAAACCTGACCTTAAGCTGATGCACATCTTTCCTAAATGATTCCACTGATTATTAAAGGCCTGCAGAAAACAGCAAAATCCTCACATCTTAATCACACTTTTAATGCATTAAAAAATGTTAAAAACTTATGTTTAAAACATTGATATATGTCCCTAGGTGGTTGAGGTGTTGCAGGATGTAGGATGTTGCAGGATCACCAAGTTGATAATATCTTCTGCAGACCTTTTTGGCCAGTAAGGAAACTGCATTGGGGCTTTTATGTTCTTTAACCTCATAACTAGCGGATCAGCAAAAAAAAAAAAAAAAAAATGCCGGAAAAAGGCAAACCCAGATTAAATCAGCCTCTGTTCTTGTACCCTTTGAAATACATTCAAAAAATGTCTATATGAAAATAACAACATATTGTTTTCCTTTTGCGGTGAAACATGTTGCTTCTTTGTTTATTATATGGATATTAGCACAACAAATTTCATAGTTTTGGGATAAAGTGGATTTATCGTTAGCTTTACATAACCACCCAAAGAGTGTGGAATGTATGAAGTGAAAAATAACATAAAATAAAACTGTAGATGGAAATCTGGTGAACATGTATATTATCCATCCATCCATTGTCCAACCCACTGATCATGTGGGCAACACAGCGACAGACAGTACAAACAACCATCCATACACACACTCACACCTAAGGACAATTTAGAGTACCCAACCAATCTAACAGTCGTGTCTTTTTGGACTGTGGAAGAAAGTACCCGGAGAGAACCCACGCAAGCACAGGCAGAACATGCAAACCCCCTTGCAGAGAGTACAAATATCAAAGTAAATTTAGCATACAAACACAAAAAATGCATTTTTATACAAAAAAAAGGCCTATAGTGAACGAGTGAACGACTGTTTCGGCTCATTCCCAGAGCCGAGCCAGTAGATTTGGATCCTGGATCCTCCCCGGAAAGCCCACCGCGCTGCTCTCCACAGGGAGAGAGCGACGCTCGTTTCCTCTTTGTGCTCAGCCCGAAGACTCGAGGGCGACCCGGCTCTGCCTCCTCCTTTTATCCACACAACCAGTTGAGTCTGAACGCTGGAAATAGCCCGATAAGCCGGTTAGCCGTCGCTCTCTGTCGGTTTCTGGAAGCGGACGTCCTACAATCGACGTCCTTTTAAAGCCATTTTGGAAAACGAGCGACCAGACGACCGTTATTTTCAGTTTTCTTTTAACCTAGTGGGGAGATTTTAGCTGAAAACACTGATATTTCTGATTTATTTAAGAAACAACAAACATCTCCCTTCAACCCAGACAGGAAGGGGGACTCCTTTACTATTTTATTTTATTGTTTGCTCCCACCCACAATAAACCGAGCGACCATGGCAGCTGTTACGAGCCCGGACACGAGCCCTCAACCCCGGGTGTATTTCCAGACGCCCACCGGCTCCACGGAGGAACCGGAGCCGCCCGTCAGGAAGCAGGGCCGGGTCACCGTCAAATACGACCGCAAGGAGCTGAGGAAGAGGCTGAACCTAGAGGAGTGGATCATCGACCAGCTAACGGAGCTGTACGACTGCGAGGTAAATTAGCTCTGCTGGGGGAACCGCCAATAATTAGCCTCTTTTTTTTCTTCTGTTCATTCTGGCCTCGTTTTGTTTATTACTGGGAATTAAAAGACAATAACGACAAACCCTCAGTTAATGGTTTAAACTCTTTGTGTGAGAGATGGGGTCAAAGTTCACATTCTCTCCCACAGGTTGGCCAAATGTGGCTTTTATGTTATCAGCATGAATCCAGCAGCCAGGCTCTTTGTCCTGATTGGCTGAAACAGTTTTTCTTTGCTCAATCCGTCATATTTTCTCACATTTTTGTATTATATGCTTTTTTTTCCCCCCTTTTTTGTTTGTTTATTTGTTTTTTAAATTGAGCAACAACCTGTATCCCTTTGGCCTGTTTATGCCAGTCAGACATTGCTTTTGCAGTGCATTGCTTTCAAAATGTCATGTTTTATTTAGAGATCTTCATAAACATCGGCATCAGCATCATTTTTGAAATATTGGTATCGGTCCGATTAGAAAGCGGAGTTCGATATTAGCATTTAAAAGTCGTCACTTGTGTTTACGGAGGAGGCTTTTGGTCGTTTTGTGTTTGCTCGGTTGTGTTAACTGAAGCACGGAAGCGGTTTAGCTATTTTCATGGTGTTGAAAGGTTTGTTTTGTGTTCAAGGTGACAAGATTGGCTGGAGCAACACAATTGTAATCGCATTCATGGCTTGGTGATATATTGGCTTCAACATCGGTATCAGAACTTTTTCCACATCTGATATGATGCCGATATTGACATTGACACCAGATATAAACAAATCACTGTGCCTATCATATCAAGAAATATGTCACGACAACTATAGAAAATATGATATTTCACCAGCCTAACTCCCACCATGACAGGAGTTTACATCCACCAAGTTTTATTCTTATTTATCCGTTAAAATTTCTCTTAACTCACCACACAATAAGAAGAAGCTGGTCATCCCTAATTGCACGTCAAAGGACAACATTTGGGTTTCAACATCATTATCAGCCAATTTTTAAGGAATATTGAACCGATATTAGCTTCCGATATTTATTTCCATCTTGCTGCTGTTTGCGTTTCTGAATTGGAGCGGATTGGTCACATGGTATTTGTAAGGTCAATAACCGTGATTGTGATGCTATGGATTTTAGGATTGTGGAGTGTTTAACTAAAGCATAGATTTAAAAATAGCAGTATGGTAATTGTTTTCCCCAAGATGTTAAAAGGATAAGGATTATTATTATAAACGTATATTATAACGGTAAATATCGTCCACAACAACGATGTTGTTATAGAATATCGGTTTCGACCCGAATCTTCATGTTTTAGGCATACCCTGTCATCGGCTGGGGCATTAACACTGAACTAATCTTGGGAAACAAAACATAAACTTACAGGTAAAATAACCTTAGTCACCTTCTTTAAGCTATCTGATTGACTGCATGCAGCAATATGTTGGGGAGGGGCAGCGCTAGGTTAGTCTATATCCTCCATTCAGCTGAAGAAAACAAACATTCCCGCTCTTTCTTTAGCATCTACTTAAAACTACTTAAATTGGAAAGCAGGATTTTCCAATAGCCAATATCTTTAGTCCAAATCATCATTTCTCACCATTTTCCACTTAGTCTCAGCCAGAGATACTTCTAAAGTGCTTAAATGACTCCTTTGTAAATCAGGGTCCAAGTCCTGCTTGTCTGACTCTGTTCAGCTCTAAACAATCGTCTCCAACTGATGACTGGATTTTACAGTTTCCAGGTTATGAAAAATATGAACGGCTTGTTCACATGGGCACAAAATAAGTACCGGTACAAATAAAAAAAATTGTAATAAAAAGAAAGTTTTTGAGTTTATTTTTTACTCTATTTAATGGAAAAGAAAGACTACAATAAAAAATAAAAAAATTCTACACCGATTTATCTATTTAGATATATTTACCTTTCTGTTTAAATGAAGTTTTTTGTTTCCCCTCCTTATTCTCTTGTGTTTTCGGAAGACTAACGTAAAAGAAAAAAAAAATATATCACAGTTTCTCTTTTGTTCCCTCTTGATCTTTTTGATTCTGGGTTTTAGGCCTTAATGCCAATAGATGCCAAAAGAAGTATTAACACCTTACCTTAAAGCCATTTTCAGCACAGAAGTTTTAGCTGCTCAAATATTTTATTTTCCCTTTTAGGTAAGCCATTTTTTTTTTGTAAAATGAAAGTAGTTAGAAGGACCAGAACCAGAATGACCCAAATAATGCACCAACTCCACCCTACTAATATATAAACCCTTTTAAAACACGTCTAATATCTGATGTGAACATCCTAATTATAAATACTGGAGTATCACAGGAAGGTAATCTTCTAATTAGGGAAGGTCGCAGTGTCAGAAAATCCATCCTGTCTCAGAAGGACCTCTCTGCATAGAGAGGGCACGTCCAGTAAAATGACACCTCAGTCCTAAAGCCAGCAAAGGATTAACAAGCCTGAAGAGGATTAGAAAAATCAACATGTTCTGATTTTTCTGCCAATAGCGATTATTATCTTCTGTACACCTTGGGTTATTTTATTGGACCTTTTCGTTGTATCCACTGATAATCAGCAATGGGACTGCTTGTGTGCAAAAGCTTTCATATCGCAAATGAGTAATATATCGGTTATCCATTTTTATTTAGGTTCCAATATTTACCGGACACAAACGACATGAGAGCCAAATGTGCAAAGAGGTAGAACAGCAGGAAGCACTGATTGGAAAGAGAGAGAATTATAAAAAACACACCACCTTTCAGTTTGATAGTTATTGATATTAAAGATTGACATTCTAATATTGTATAGCTAGTTAATAATCAGTTAAACAGCTGAGAAAGTCTCTCTAAACCACTCGGATGTATTTAACTGTTATTGACTGTGCATATCTGCTTATGGTTATATATTTATGTGATATTATTGAGTTAGCTTGTACTTCAGGACTCACATTCCTGATCTCGTCCGTCCTCCTCTCCTCCTTCATCGCGCTGTTAGACAACAAAGAGATTAATTTACAGTGGGTTCACTGATGGGCTCAGTTAGAGTGGGAGATGGAAGCACGTGTCTGCCCAACTGCAGAGGCTCAACTCAAGTCTTTTCTACCTCAGTTCATCATTTTCCTTCATATATACACATATGTATATAAAGGCATGTTTAAACGGCAGAAGGGAGTTTATTAGGAGCTATTTAACATTCGTGTAATCAAAGTAATTTTCTCCAAGCAGCCGGACGGTGGAGATAGACTTGCTTTGGGTATTCAGTTAGGAGTTGCAGCATAAATCCATGGCAACAAGGTTTGCCAAAGGTTTACGTACGTTAACCACGCAGTAAAGAGAAAGACGTGCTAATATTTAAACGAAGATGATCTTTCCAAGACGTTTTTAGTGTTACATTGTTTCCAATAAAAGCTTCTGGGGATGAAGCTGCTGCAGGGTTTGTTGACATCTAGAGTCAAGCTCATTTCCAACAGCTGCATGTGAAATGCAGATGTGATTAAAACTAGTCTTTGGGATTAAAAATAGACTTGCAACTTCAGATACAGGCCCTGCAAATATATTAACACCCAACATGGCATTTAAAAAAAAAAAAAATTCCACAATACTAAAGCTAGAAATGTATTTCTTGAAGTTACTGGATGCATTTTTTCACTTAATCGTGTGTATCATACATTTTTCAACCGTGTTTTGCTGCAATTGAAGTGGATCTATCCAAATTAGATTCAGGTTTAAACTTTGACTAGGCCGTTTTGACACATAAATATGCTTTAAAACATTCCACTGGAGCTGTGGGTGTATGTTTCAACAGGTTTAGGTTTCTGTAAGCTAAACTTACACACCAGTCTGTTTTTTTTCCACCCTTTTTATAAGAAAAGAGAAATAAAAAATAGACAAAACATTTGATTTTGGGCAAATCATTTTCTTAATAAGGTGAAAATCACAAGCTGCAGTCATTTAAAAACATGTTTCATGTTTTGGCTGAAACGTTAGCCAAAACACTTTATTTTGGGCACAGCTAATCAGAACACCTTCTTCTCCTTACTGATAACACGACTTCCCAAGGCAACCGGTTTTTCTGGATTTCATTTTAGATGGAAATTTATCTGAATAAGTTAAAACCACAGTTTTAAGGTTTTATTTGTCAAGATTGTAGAAAATGTGTTTTATTTTTTTCCCCTACGCAACAAGTACACACTCACATCTTATAATATGGCAATAAAAATGTAACTAAGCACTTTTAGATTATTAAAGTCACTGTAAAACCCGTTTACACCTTCATCCCAGGTGCTGCTTGTGAAGGGGGGCGATCAGGTTATCTGATAGGCCTGTTTTTGGTTTTGTGGAGTGGGAACAGCTGCAGCAGAGCTCCCAAAACCCACATTCCCCATCTTTGTTTATTTTTAAACCCAGCCATGCTAGCTTGAAATCAGAAACCCCAAGCTAGCAGATAACAGTAAGCAGGGCTCCTTTACATGCCGCTGGTTTATAAATATTGCCCATATTTCGTCAGGCCTCTACTAGTAGCTTCAAGTATGCTAGTGAGTTTAAGCCCTTATCATAAGATCAGATTTCCTCATTATTTCAGTAACAACTTCCCCATTCAGTTTTTACTTCTCTTTAAAGACTTGTTTGCTTTTTTTTAATGAGAAGAAAACCAGCCAGTAGCTACAGAGTTAACAGTTGAGCAAGTGGGAAGACTGGTCCCTGATCTCCAGGGCCCAAACGTGGCCACGCAGTCACAAAGGGAATACAAGTGAGAACAGAGGCAAGATTGGTTAGCAGGAATTCAACCGACGGGGGAAAGAGAAGGGAAATAAGAGGGCATGGAGAAAAGGAGTTGGAGGAGGCCGGGAGGTCTGAGAGCGAGAAAGTGTTTCTTTAACCCTGTGACAGCGTGATGGAGTACAAATGAAATCTGTCTCGTTAATACCAGTTTCTTGTTCTCTTCCTGCTTTATTCACAATGGGCCACGCTTTCTGGAGGGCGCCGCAGCGTTCATGTGATTTCCTGTGCAGAACTCCCTCTGATCTACTTAGAAAACCAGATGGGAACGTTTGGCGCTATCCGTCTGTGGATGAATCTAATTTTATCTTTCAAGGTTTTCCCAAACGAGTCATTAGCCAGGGAGGCTATTAGAGGCTTTAGCCTATGTACAGCACAGGGCTTTAGTTTGTCTCTTTAAAACTGATTATCCCCTTGGTCTGTCTTAACAAAGTCATTGGAAATCATGGAGTGTTGAAATATTTTTTTGGCACTGCTTTAACCCAGCTGAACGCTGATGAAACGGTTATGAAACGAATTCCTTGACTCATCAGGTCATAAAGGTTGAAGCACATAAACTGACGGGCTAATTTAGTGGCATGGCAAACAAAAAATAAAAGTATTCTTGATGCTAGTATGAAAATTTGAGCCTTAATTTGAGTATGGTTGTTTAATTTTAGGAATGCGCCAACTGGAGAAATGTATTAAGAGAAGGGAAGGGAATTTCATTTGGGTTCAAACGAGACACCAGACACGATTAGATCGTTTCTACTGGGAGTTTTAATGCATTTAAAGGTAAATTTGATGTTTGAACTATTAAAATAGGCAGTTTTTTGTAAGGGGTTTAAAATATTGTAGTTTTTTTTGTCTATTTACAAGCGTTTAATTGTACTTGCAAGTCTCTCAGAAAAGTTTCCCCTTATTATTCCTGATCACTGGATGTCTTGTTTCCTGTTTAATAAATGTACTTTCAGTTAAATTAGCATTTTCCATGTCAGGTTACTGCTGCTCCAATCAAAAATACAATTAAATCCACACAAAAAAAAAACCCTAATATTTACCAGAAAGCCTCCCAATAAACAGGACAGAGGAAATTTGGCTCTTCCTATGGAAAAGTCAACAGCAGAAGAGGAAACGAAGCACATCGTAGCGGATCACTTCTCGTTTTTGGCTAACAAGCACGGCTGCTATCCTTCCCCTAAAAACGGACACACCGTCTCCACATGCAAGTTCAATTGTTCTCTGTCCGTTTCCCCCTCACGGTTTTAATCCTAGTTTGCATTTTTAAACCCCGTCAGATCACAGACGTCACAAAAAAATGAAAGAAGTGACAGCCAGCAGCCCAGAAAGCATCAGACGGTGGAGAATACTCCTTTAAAAACGCACACCTAAGGGTTGAATACCAATCAGCGTTGCCCTGTTTCACATGAGAGTGACTACAAAGAGGGGTTGTTGCACAGCAGGACTGAAAGACTCCACTGTGTCTGTGGAAGCCCCACACACCCCCACACACAACACACTCTGATCCACACACACACAGATCAACACACATGTTGCCTTAGCTTACATGTGGTCCTACATGTTGAATACACAGTTGTCTTTTGGTTTCTCTGCATGGGGGAAGGTGACTCAGCACCAAACCAAGGCCCGACTGAACATTTAAACACTGAGTGGGACGTGCAGCCACATTAGAGAGGTGGAAAACAGCCAGGGGAGTAGCGAGCGAGGCAGTTCGAGCACGTGTTTGTGTGTGAGTAAGACTGGATGGAAGTTCAGGACAACAAATGAGATGTGTTTAAAAGGAAGGAGCCTTTGAGTCACTGGGATAAATATTTAAGTTTTCAGTCACAGGAAGTGTGCAGAAGGACAAAACGGTTAATAAAAATACCAACATCATTGGGTAGCTCAATTGGAAATTAACCTAAGCCATTGATTTTATGAATATTTAATACTATATTCACAGAATATTTACACAGCAAATTAATTGTTTGTATGATTTACCGTGCAACTGCAAATGTCCTCTCTAAGAATAAATAGATGGAAATACAAAGGGCTTTATTTTTGTCAGATTCATCAGTTATTCGGAAAAATAATCAACTGCATTGAAAAATAAGTTATTTAATTAGGAGCATGGGTGATATTACAACACTGCGTGAGATAATAGTTAATTAACACCAGGGTTTTGTTGCAAAAAATTGCAGACTCTCAGGAATCAAACCTCCAAATGAAGCAGCTGCTCTATAACTACACATGTTGTCCTAGCTTTAGCAAATTATGACAGCAGTTAGCATGGCTTACGAAACCAGCGTTACAGAAACCTCAGATCCTTATCTTTAACCCTGAGGGTTTCCAAATCCAGTCTTTTTCATTACAAATATTAATCCATAGCTCAAAACAATAAACAAGAGCAACTGCATTTTGCTCTCTTTAGCCTCTCCGTTAGCTTCTGAAAGTCTTGCTCTCTCTCACTCCTGCATCCACATAAACCATCAGCATTACTCGATATGTAACATAGAAAACAGTTTTCTTTTAATAACTAAAATCTCTGCTTCTATTCACTTGAGCTAAATTTCTCACTGATGCTAAAAACGTTGTATCGCTTGTGCACCGGCGAAATCGGAACCTGTTGATATCAGCGTGGCTTTGAAGTATTTGTATGCTTGGTTATCTGATTGGAAAAATATAGGATTTTTTTCCCTTATGATTAGTTGGTCACCAGTCAGACTCGATTTAATGTAAAGTATCGCTTGTTTTAAGACAGCTGTCTAAATTAATTCCCTGATCAACGGTGACCCACTATTTAAACAACTATACACTCCTGTGTTTTTTGGGTTACTTTCATTCAATAATGAATGAAACTCGTAAACCTTTTTTTGAATCTTAGCTCAAAATTTGCATAAAATGTGTTTGGAAAAGTAGCTTCTGTGTAAATGTCACCATGTGTTGGTGACTGATGAGTTAAACAACCCAAGCCCACAACATAACATTCATAATACAAGAGTTTAGAGATGCAGTTCACTTCACTCGCTCATTAGAGCGAGACATCTCTAACCATAATCTGCTGCAAAATACTGACCCCTTTTTGAGGTAGAACAAAACCAGGTTGAACATCTTAAATATGCAGGAATCCTCTGAGTTTGATAGAAGCATCCTTTGTCTCGTTTGTCAGACATTTTGACTTCTGCTCCCCTGCCGGTCGTCAGCCGGGTGTCTAGTGCAAACTGTTAGTCTGACACCTCACCACCATGTTAACGCCTCTGTATTATTACATTACAGCGGCAGCTCAACTAGCCACTGTCACATTGCGTGATCTAGACTCCAGGGTTTAAGGGGTGTGATGAAGTCGTTCTGTTTCATTTCATTTTTTCGGAGAAGTAGTGCAAAAATGACCAGATGGAAAAACAGTGTCACATTGTTGTTGTTTTTATAAGGTTTTCATAAATTAATATCTGATAGCTTTCCTAGGCTGCATTTACTCTAATTCCAAAGTAAAACCTGCCAAAAATAACCTTTAGAAGTCGCCTCATTAGGAAATTTAATTTTCAAATAGTTTCAGTCTGCCTCTGGCTTCACCATTAGAAGCCAGAGGCAATAAATCTGGACGGAAACAATGACCGAAGCAGGCTTCCTTCATCTTGTTAGGCTCTTGTGATTGATTCAGTTTTAATGGTGGTATCTTCCTGCTGTTATTTCAGTCAGTCTTACAGCTGAAGATGAATTTAGAGAAACTCATCGTGATGAATGATCATCGGTGTAGTCTCATACGGTCTGTTTTAAGTGTTTTTTGGGCCCTCAGTGAAGTTCCGTTTGTAATTACTCACTAATTAATTAATAATCAGTTAAAAGCACAGGTGCCGTTTTTCCCCAGCCGTTACACTGAAGCTTCCTGAGTTCCCTGTTTTCAAAGAGAGCTTCATCGAGATGGAGCGTTGTACTGTATGCAGCCATCTATCATTACTGCAAGGGGCTCCAGGGTATTGTCTGTTTAAAGTGCTTATAGATGACAAATGAGCGACTTTCAGTTGCAGAGTTTATTGGCTTCTCTTTGTTTTATTTAGTTTTTAACCGTCTGAAAAGAATAAAGCGGCCAAGACTTTTTTCCTGGAGTCAGCATCGGCAGGTGGGACTGGTGCAGCGAGGCGACCACCGGTCCACTCTGGAGATTATTTCGGTCCCAGGAGAAACATTACGGCCGACGTCAGTCCAGCTGTCTGCAGGCAGTGGTGGAGCCTTTCAGGTTATGGCTTTATTTAGACTCTGACTCTAACTTGCTGCGTGACAGCACATTCTAAAAAGCTTGGTTGCATTATCACTAAAAGGCCGTGAAAAGATGCATAAGATGGTAGGAACAGTTCCTCGGAAACAAGACAGGTTTGCTGGTCGTGTTAAATCAGTCTGTTCACAAGCAGGTCAAGAGGTTGCCCAAGTTTGTAGGAGGAAGTTACGATTTAAAGAGCTTGAAAATTCCATTTATCTAAGATGTCATAAGACGCCTAAAAAACAAAACAAAAAAAGAACGGAGGTTGTTGGTTGCACTGTTGCATCGGACCAGAATCGAGCAGAGGGAGTTGCTGTTTTGGTCAAATGGACAACGTTGCTATCAGAGTGTGCCTTCGCCATGACCCAAAAGCTTATTGGCCTAGGACCTCAGAACTATCGAGGCAGATTCAAAGCTGCGTTGGCCAGTAGGTGTAAAGTAAGGCGTGCGGTGAGCTGTGCTGGACTGGATTCATCATTGTAACCAAACTCTTGTCGTTTTTCCAGACTAGTTTACTTGTAAGGCAGCAATAAAGAGAGATCGTCTTTGCTGCTGTGTTGCAAAAACTCTCCAGAGTTACTTCTGTGAACTCACTGCTATGTTGCTTTAACCTTTCGTGGAACCACAACTCAACTATAGTGATAAGTGCATGCTGGGAGGACGGCCAGTAAAACACTTGATTTCATTCAGTCAATTTGAACATTTCACTTGTTTTTGAGTGGTCTTTAATATAAATGTTACCAGGGTAAGGTTCAGTTTTCTAGGATTTCTGTGGCTCGAGAAAATAAAGCAGTTGTTTAACAGAGTGATGAGTATAACAGACAACTTAAGCTTGTTGTTTTAGTTTGTGCTTCTTGCCAAGAGTGACATAATGATAATCTGCAATAATCCTTGTTTGTATGCGGCCATACTCTAATCTTCAGGTAATCTCGTCTCTCCGTCCAGTTCTAGAGGAATCACCACTTCAGTTCTGGAGAGGCTACAAGTGTCGGTCGTCAGTTTCCTCACTGAGCGATATTATTGGAAATGTTTTGTGTTTCCTGTCTGCTCTTCCAACGGGAAATTTGTTGGAGGTGAACGTAGCCGTCTGATAAGAGAGGGATGGGTATTCTGTGTGGTGGGATGGTTATGTAAGCTACATTGCATTCAAAAGGTTAAAGTTTGCATCCACTTCTATCTGTCTCTAGTTATTATGATTACTTTCTAACCCCAGTAGCCATTTTCACATTCGATCAAGTTAAACAGAGTGTGCTCAAAGCCACAAAAGCCACTATTTTTCTTACTATACCGTTTACATTTTTTAAATTAAAGAACAACAATTGTGTTTTCTTATGTTTTTATTTCAAAGAAGAAAGGCATTAAAGCTTTACATGAAGGAAATTGATAGATTTTCTTCAATGGATATGATTTTAATATAAAGATGGTAATAGAAGAGCATTGTTTGCAACTAAAACAAAATAGAAATTCTTTATGTTAATTATACTCATCTACTGTATTAAAAGGCCTAGAAAGAAAAAAGTAATGGCATTTATTTATTTGTTACCTTTAAATGCTTAAACATCAATCATTTCTAAATAACTTTTGGTCTTAAGTTAAGAATGTTTTCTTACCTTTTGAACCTTTTCAGATTTTTTAGATCAAGTTACAGATACAGACTTTGATGCATTCTATTGAAGTTATAATTTTGAAATGGAAGGACTATGATACAGTTTTTAAATTTCTTAAAACTATCCGATATTTAAATTAGATTCAGTGAATCAGAGAGTTGTTAGAGGTCATAGGTGAACAAATAGGATCATAAAAACAAAGGGGAACAGCAGACAGAATCAGGGAGAAAGATTATAAATGAGTATCTATTTTGTTAAAGCTGCAAAAACAAAACTCTTTTAAATTAAATATTAAGTTTTGGAATCACAGCTAAAGAAACTTTGTTTTGACACCTAATTTAAAAAACAAGAATGTATAGATTTTTTAGGTATATTGCATATTTTTAACTGGATATTTGTTGTCTGCTTCCATCGGACAAAAGAAGTAAGTCAATAAAAAATATAATACACCTACACTACTATAATCATCATTTGTTGCCGGAAAAAACTCAGAAAATCATCTGAATTATCTTCAGATTTTTAAACATTGCTGAACTGCAGGATGTCATTAATCAGACAAGTAGCCGGGAAGCTTATTCTAACTCTGGAGGAGCTGCAGAGATCCACACCTCAGGTTGAATAATCAGTCTACAAGACGGTTAATAGTAATTTACTCCACAGATCTGTGTGCCAGAAAACAAACAATGGACATCACCCTGAATACATCTTCCCTATCATGAAACATGGTGGTGGCAGCGTCATGCTGTGGGGTAGATTTTTATCAGGGACAGGAAGATGCAAATCCTGAATAACAATCAGGTAGAGGCTACAAAAGACAAGAAAAGTGTTAGACGTTTACCTTCCACCCGTGATATCAAGCCAGATCTGCACTGGAAGCAGTTAAGACGAAGCATATTTCAAAGCTAGAGTGGCCTAGTCAATGTACAGATTTAAATACAGTTGAGAATCTGTGGCACAACGTTAAAATTTTTTGTGTTTTTCAAAAACACAACTTGCTAGATTTTAGTTTTTGTACGTGAACAACTGGTAAACATCCCAAGAAACTGTCAAGGATTTCCATTTTTCATCCACTTTACAAATATGCATAACTTAGTGTTGCACTATAACCTCAAAGCATCGTAAATCCTTATAAAAAAACACATTCCAGGGCTTAAAATCCAAGGATCTACTGAATTTATAACCCATCATCTTTAGTCGGTTTGTTCCTCATAAAACATTTAGTCATTACTTTTTTATTGTTCCTTAAACTTCACAGTCATCATTGCTTTAGTTTGACAAAGCCCCGCTTCACAAATCAGACGTTCATATGAGACCGGATGGTAAACGCGCAAGCAAGTCGATTAAACTGAGTCCCAAAGCCGTGCTGAATGATAATCAACACTCAAGTTGGCGAAGCATTGTTGAAGACGTCAGATAAGAGGAAGTGACGACTACAGAAGGTCCAACTAAAGCCCAACGGTAACTGTCCTCATAAGTAAACGGGTTCGCTGTTATCACAGGAAGTTGTACAAAGGGATGCAAATCTGTTCCTACACTCTAAATGTAGAGATGCAAAATGCTCTGTAGTAAAGATCTGATAGTAAGGAAAAAATATCTGATTATGGAGGTGAATCTGCATTTCCTGCTGTTTGAATATAACCACTATACTGTCAGGTTTTTATGGTTAAATAATTCAAGCACCAACGAAAATCGCAGCTCAGAACTGATGTTTAAGCTTCATCTTTGGGAATTTGCTTAAAACAAAAAAGGAAGAAACTTAAGCTCTTCATTACATTACCTGGTCAATGATTGGAAACTCATATGTGGTCATTGTTCGGTTATTGGACCCAATTTGACTCCCATCTAGCAGACAGTGGTAGGTTGGAGCAACAGTCATAGTTGTTGATGCAGTTATTAAAAGAAGAGTCAAAGTTATCTAGCTTTACTGTGAGGAAGAAGTTGAATAAAGGACAAAATCTTCATTGCTTCCAGCTAAAAATCCTGAATACTTGAGAGCTCTTCTAAAAAGGCTCCTAATTTCTTATTTTAATAGTTCAAACTCTTAACGTGCGGTGGTGTTTGTGTTTGTGTTGAATGATGCTAAATTATGGAGTTTTGACAAAAGTCTTTCAAACAGCCAAGTATTTAATTGACTGCAAATGGTTGGTTTACACGACTCTAATCATAAACATTGACGTCAGGACAGCTTATAGTGGTTACCATTTAGGTCACTTGACTTTTAACCAATGACTAATCTATTTCGTGTTTGATGTCATATCTTTATATCTTAGTGTCTTTCCTGTAAATCTATATTTTCATTGTCGTATCATCGCTTTTATCAGCTTAAGATTGCACAAGTACGGCATGTTTTCTGTCCTAGTGCCCTGATTATGTCCACGTTTGCCAGTTTCATGTGACGTTCTGCTTACATTCCTTTCAGCCTGTTTGGATTTATGTTTATTTTGTCCAAAATCTGAGCTGACTAACTAAACGCCAAGCCGCTTTTCTACATCGTTTATAACTGGTGCAGAAACTAGGCTTTTCCTTTGTTAAACTTTAAGATTCAATAAGGTTTAAAAGTGTTGAACTTCCAGCAAAAAGACAAGTGACGGCAGTAAAAAGCTGCAGTGTTTGCCAAACTACAGATGAGGGCAAAATGGAGCATGAATGTAAAGAATAAGTGGAAGAAAAAAAAAGCTAAGTCAGATACTTGGAAAGATGACCCAGTTTCAGTTGGGACACGTCTAGAGAGACATAAAAAAAATAAACAAAGCTAAAACAAAACTCAACTTCAATAAGAACCAATTCACCCGAGACCTGAATGTGCTTTGTTGACGACACAAGAAACCGTTCAGTCTTACACCTCAAACTTCATCTCTGCTTCACATAGCGTGATTTCTAAAAAGAAGTTTGAGGAAGCACAAAAGCTTTACATCTAAAACTAGGAATTCTTAACAGTTTATTTTAATAGTTCAAACACCAAATGTACCAGATATAGCTATATAATTAATTTTATAATAATTTTTCTATTGTTGCAACGAATGTCCTGCAGGAGAAACCATCCAAGCATTTTATCTGCCAAAGCGCCAGCAGCTAGTTTGAAGTTTATAATATACAGTGAATCTCTGGTATTAGCGAAGCACCATGCCAATATCTAAAGTCTTACCAAATTTTTAAATATTAAATTTTTTACTTTAATAGTTATGAAGCAAATATGCTTCAAAAGATATAATAAAAAATGTTGAAACCTTCTTAGGACTACTGCAGAAGCTCACATCTACTCTCTACTTTATGTTCGCCCTTTGGGGTTCAGCCAATCAGAGCTCAGGTAATTGAATGGCACTCCTTAATTGGCTGCTTTGCCAGTTCCAACTGCGAATAGTTGGATTTTGGATAATTTGGAGTAACGTTCCACCCAAAAAACTTTAAACTGAATTGCTTTTAGGAAACAATGTTGTATTTCTTCAGGCACGTGACAGTGGTGTATCGATCTATGTATCGTGAATAACAATCTTTGAACACAAAAAACCCTTCTGTTATGAACATGACACCAAAACAAACATTTAGCAAAATCCTTATTTTTGTGGCTATTGCCTCTGCACACAACATAGTGAATTGAATTTGTGATTTAAAGACACAAGCCATCTTCCTTACCCTGAGTTAATCTTTTTGGCTGTACTTCACATATCGTCATGATCAAAAGGTTTTCAGTTTATCAGGCGTGTGACAGCAGGACGTCCATACAGAGGAACCAACCTCATTGGAAGTGCTAGAAAATGACAGTAAATTACTTGTTTACTTTGTGTTCGGCTACAAAACAATAAACATCGCACTTTATTTGAAGTTGAGAAGCAAAAGAAGGAAATAGGTTAGGCTAAATGATGGTAATGCTATAATCCAGCTTCTGTTCCTGCAGTAAACTGGTTACTGACGCCGCTCCGGTTCATCAGTTACGGCCGGCTGCCCTTTCTGTCTGTTCTTCACTTGATTCAAAACAGGACATCATAGTCTTCCTGTGAGGAAGTACATCCAGCTGATTAGACTTGCGGTAGAGATGAAGATTAGAGGCCTGCAGCAAACAAAAGGTGCGCCTCCAACACGAGATGTTGGACTGGATTAAGTATATTGCACTGGCTATTGATCACTATGGTTTATGGCTGAAGGCTCCGCGTGATGCCAGCCGTCACTTAGCTTAATACTAATTCGCGAAAGCATGCAACTATGACTAATGTCGCGCACTTCAGTTCCAGCTTTTAGGAAAACTTCAATCTCAGTTTTTAGAGAGGCGATCCTTGCAGGGCAGACCGGCTGTAAGCTTATTCCTGATGAAGTGCGCAGTTGACAGAACGAGATATGGTAGATGGAAAGCAGCGGGTGAAGACTGACGGCCGACACGATGCTCCCCTAAATCCCTACACCCACAGTCGACCTCCCGGTGACTGCCGCTATCTGTCTGCGCCTCTTCTGAGAGCTGTAATGGCTTCAGCGAGGGGGCTAGGATGCTACATATCTGGACGGCGAAGTCATGCCTGGTAGAGAGGGAGGCTGATTAGATGAGTCAAAAAAAGCAGGAAACTGGATAGATTTTGTTTGTCTGCATTAATAAAATAAAAAATATTTTGTTAGCCCGAAAGGGAAATTGAATATTGGGCTAACTCCTTTGTTGTAGATGCTGAAGGTGGTGGGCAGGAATTATTCCTGTAGCAGTCTGTGTTACTGCATGTATCAAGACACCTCTGCAGACACTGTCTTATGGCGAGGATGCTAAGTGTATTCTGTAATATTTAGTTTATGAATAATATTATGAATAATCCTTTTTTGCATACCGATCTCCAGAAGGTTGATAGCATTCAGCTTGTTAGCAAGCAAGTTAACATTAATTATCAAGGGTTTAAGCTTCCCCCATGTCTCTCTGTCTTGTTTGCTTCCACAACGCCCCTTCTTTAAACTCTTCTAGGATTTGTGTTTACAGTTGAGCTATTATTTCTGCTTTTATAATATTAATCAACTGATCCAGTTAATAAATAAAAAAAGCACTAAGAAAGTCCTCATAATGTCAATACTTTTTATTATCGGTCTCACCGTAGCTGTTTTGTCGAGTTGCTGTTTTCCTGCAGTAATTTCTTAACTTGTGAATATAATCTTCTTAAGATCTCTTGTTATCCTACTTTGAAGACTGGCTCAGAGATGGAGCCTCGGTTTAAGGTAAATAAAAAAAAAGATAAAATAAAAAGTATGTAGAGACACATTTTGCAACTTAACGCAAAGGCGGTATGATTAAAATGCAAGGGAGCCAGAGAGTGCAAGCCTTAAGTAAACAGGAAGGTGTGATGGAGAAAACCAAAGTTGTTTCCTTTTTATGCTCCAAAGCTTTAAAGCATGTTGAAATGGTAATGTTACTTAAAAAAAAACAAAGATAATCTCAAGGTAATAAATATGGAGACTGCCGTTTGTGTTTGCTAGCAGTGCTAATTACGGCAATCAGGACTATTTAAAATGTAAACGTAATCATTTTGTCCCAGTTTTGAAACATTCCTATTGGATCGATTGATCCGCCTCGATTTCTTTTAAGATAAAACAGGTATTAAACATCACTTTCCAGGTGAAAATTATCCAATAGCAAATCTCTAATGTTCAGGAAATCATGGCCCCTCTAACCCAAACAGCCAGGAGGGATGCAAGTGTTTTTGGTAATGGCTCTTTGTTCCTGTTTCTTAGAGGTATGTAGACTCTAAAAGACTGAGCATAAAATGATTGAGAAGTCAAGAAAACGTTTATAAATCCTCCAGACTGTCTCTCCCGACAAATGAGCAAGACCAAATTCCAAGATCAGTTTGGCATTGGATGATCGTAAATCTTCCAGACTTTACTAACCTGGCAGCTCAGCAGCAGACGTGTTTTACCTCCTGCCTCAGCAGTCTCATTTTCTATGCTAACACCCCAAATAGGCCGGTGAAGAAAGAATTAACCTTTCCTCTTATTTTCTTAAATGACTTTATTCTGATTTAACTCTGCTGTGCTGCACATCAAGGTTTTCTCAATCCATTGGGATCTGTTGGTTGCTTGTTTTTGTTGATTTGTTTTTATTTTTTGTGTGTGTATCGCACAGTTTTCTTCCCTAAGCCTGAAAGTTGTTTGACTTGCACAATTTCGGAGTTGAGGATATTTCCTAATCATCATAAGCAGCTTAACTGTTTCAGAACTGAAGTCAAACGGCGACACGTTTGCACACATCAGGGGCGGACTGTTTGTGGATGTTTATCTGCCTCCGTCCATCCTCACATATGAACCTGTTTCAGCGCGCCGAGGCAAACGGCTCGAGGCGGGAGGTTTAATAGGCCGCGCTAACGTACGGCCTGAGTAATCAGCGCCGCTCAGTCGCATCTCGACACGGATTGGAAGTAAAGCCGAGCAGATTATTTTCTTTTTAAAAGAAAAAAACTCGCCTCTCAGAATTTCCTGTTTGTGCATGTAAATAATAGCAATGAAAAGTTTAAAGCAGTTCTGAAAATGCCAATTTGAAACACCCGACCGAGGTAACTACAGTGAAACGTTATTGTTTGGCAACGCACTGTTGTTTTCTTGCTGCTCCCCTTTCCTCTCTCATCCCTCCAGCAACTAGTTCCCTTCGCTACCAGCTTCTTCTCACTCCCGCTCGTGTTTTGTGTCTGTGTCGCACTCAGCGTTTTGTTGCACATCGGGCATTTAGCCATCCTTTAGGTGCTTGGTTATTTATAATCCTAGTTTGTTACTGAGGCAGCAAAAGTGGCGAAACATCAACCTTCTCACAGCTCTGTTTTAACCTCAAGCTGTTTTTTCATCTATGTTTCGGCACAACAAGGTGGTTTTTTTTCCGTATTGCCACACAGATCATATCGAACGCTTGTAGGTGGCCATATCTGACCTACTTAGAGGTCTGCTCCCTTTAGGACGCCTGTCCAGAGATAAAGAGTCACGTTAATACCGGGGATGCACAGGTTTCTTACTTATCTGCAGTTCTGGTTTTCGAAAATCAGATTTTGGCTAATTTAGACAAGCAATTGCATTTGCTACGAAGCTTTTATCTCCTTTCTGTTGTTGCCTTGGACAATAGTTAACGTTGTAAAGCTCCTCATTCATGTAGTTGGTGAATAAATATTAGACTTAAAGGCTGATTGAATAGGTTACGAACCGTGAAGGAATTAGAAAATTTTATACAGGAGAGACAACCCAAAATGATTTAACTGGGATTATGTTAGGACGTGCAGCACACAGCAACTATAGTATAAATACTTAAAAGTTGTACTTTTCAAACCACTAAAAGTTCAATGAGTTCAAGTTCATGTTCAAAGTTTTTTTTTCTTTTTAAAATCCAAACTATACAACTATAATTAATTTTGCTTTTATTTTTTGTGTAAACACTGATAATTTTACAGTTCTATCCCTCTTATAGCTAGCTTCCTTGATGCTTAAATTGGGATACTCTTGAGTATCTGTTGGACTAAACACTTAATACATCAATCAAAGAACCCAGGGGTTGCCTTTTTGTCACATCCCACGATTATTACAAGATCATGGAAACATTCAATGGTAAAAAATAATCCAGTGCTTCTAATGAATCCTGTTTCTCATCTGCATAAATTACTTTTTTATTTCTTAATATACAAGAACGTATGATCTTCTTGTTACTTTTTATAATTTATTTTTGGGATGTGGCCTAAAAACCAACCTAAAGCAACACTAAAGAAGTTTCCGTTTTAGTCGACTTTGGTGGCCGTCGTGGACAAAAGGGGTAGTTTTTTTGCCTAAAGGAAGACTGCATTTCCCATGAAGACCAGTGCATAGCGTCTTAAAATCCTGATCTCCTGGTCGCCTGCAGTCGGATCGAAGTACATTTCTGTTTACAGTGGCTGTGTGAAGGATGAATAGTGATGAGGTAATGAATCTAATTGTGGAAAAACAATGTCAGATGATGATGTTAAAGGTAAGAAATTGGGGCAGTGATGCATGCTGTAAAGCACTCGGCACATTTGTAGTTGTTTTGTGTGGCAGGGTTCCTGCCACCCTTCTCAAATTTGCTTAGGGCCGGTTAAAGCCATACGGACCCCCTTGGGCCATGACAGAAAAGTCATTCAAAGAGCTGTAAGTCGACGTATAATCACAAAAGTTATGAAAACATTTTATGAAGATTGAAAAGTTACTTAGTGTTGCTTTAAGAAATTGGATTGTGTTTAATAAAATGTGCAGAAACCAGTTTAGAAGCAAGTGCGTGTCTCTGAAGATTTCCATTAGTGGTCAGAAACGCATTTTGTATTTTTTTTACAAGTTAAAATACATTTTATATATTTGATGTAACCATTGATTTAAAATTTTTATCTGGTCACCAATGTAGCTCTAAGAGAACTGATAGAAATGAACTTTAAAAACAATGCTGGAATTGCTTTACAAAACTGGTCTATAAAAAGCTAAAATCTTTGAGTGGAAACTAAACTCCTCGTTTGTGTTTGGATTTTTGTAGTTAAACTGTTTAATTAGTGGAGTTATATGTGCACCAACTTTTTTTACTTGACTGTGTCATCAAAGTTTTCACTAAAATAAGATTTAATTTTAGTCGATGTGGTTTGTTGTAGTATCTTTTTTTAAATTATTTATTAAACATTGGATCCAGAGAGGTTTTCAGGAATCATATCATGCAGGTTTTTCTGTAATTCTACAAGGATGTTGACCCGATTAGGTCATAAATGTGTAGCTTGTGCTTCTAATTAAAATGAAAGAGTCTGGTTGCAGCATTGAGGCTCAGATGTCACCATACAGAAGCTACTCTGATCTACAAACACATCCAGCATTCAAACACCACACTTCCACACTGCCACATGTGATCCCGCTCTGTGGGATGTGAGTGGCGTGATTCATATTTGCAAGCCTGTTGGTAACACTAAAACTATAGTTGGTTTCTCAGGTGATGCTGCTAACGTACATCTGATAGAGGCGTTTGATTATCATTAGTTTCAGACCCTATCCAGAGGTTCTGCAAATGACAGATTGTCATCAGGGTTGCAGATCTAAATTAAGTCGTATATGGACCCAGATTTTAACGCAGTGTGTCTTGAAATTAGGAGTGCTTTCTTACATTAATCCATTTAAAAACGCAGACCTTTCCACGATGTGTCAGCAGAAAAATAGAAACATGCAAAACTGAGAAGAAGTACCCAAGATTAGTGAAGAAAATCTGCATGTCTGACTCGTAAAGTGATGGAGAAGATCCAGACTAAGGGATTTCTGTGGGTTTTCAATCCTCATGTTTTTACACCAGGCGAGTATAAAGCAGGGTGGAAACCATAACTGAGCATTGAGGATTTGAGGAATTAAATCTAAACTGAGAGCGTGGGAAAAGGAGCCACGATACAATAATCCAAGGTAACAGATCTGACCGATTACTGATTATTTCTAAACTAAAACCAACTATACCTACTAACTAAAGAGGGCATGAGTGCGATGGCTTTTTGTTTTAATTTTAAGATAGCCTTTCTTAGTCGGTACTTTACGATAACCATGGTTGTTTGTTACAGTTATTGTAACTTTTACTACAAATTTATACAAGACAAAAAAACAAGACAAAATTAGATGATGATCTGAAAAGCTTTTCCTTACAGAACTAATTTAGGTTTCACTTTTGTTTTCTTACTTAATGATTAATAAATAATAACTAAAATACCCTGGATGACACGGTCAGTTCTTTTGGAAATCACTGCTAATCGGCCTTGTTTGCTTTTGCTACTTCTCCATAAAGCTTAAACATCTGCCTTTTTTAATATGGTTACAAAGCAGAAAGAAATGTTTAAGTTTGAGATTTCTGTGATAAATTTCGAGATGCTAATCAGTTGCTCGGTTTTGCATCATAGCATCTGTCCCAAAGTAGAAAATTAAGAGCAAAAACAAATCAAGCAACGCATCAAATGAAACCTTTTGAACAATATAAAGACACAACTAATCAGACCTAACATAACCGACCGATCCAATAGACTGCCACAGTTGGCTACATTGTTCTTTGTCTTTCCAGGTGTTGATTGGATTGAACTCATTTAAAAGGTTTTGGTGGAAGACGGTGACATGCACCAAACATATTCAGCAGAGATCCATTAGTGTGTAATTGTGCTTTTTTGGGGGGATAGAAAACTCATTAAATTAACTTACTCAACCAAAAATGTAAATTGTTTTGTCGTGTTTAAATAATAAATGCTTTTTATGTTTTATTTTCCCAATTTCTGCCTTGAAATCATCTTTGTCTGCATGAAAGATCGGCGCTTAAACTGCCAGAGTAGGAGAAAAAAAAAACTCTTGCAGGTTTTTTTCCCCTTTTCCTGCAGGTACTTCAGGACAAAGCAAAAGTTTTCCATCTCTCTATTTTTAACTAAATCGATCCACATCCCAGTAAAATAGCTTTTCTATGAGGCCACATCTGCAGACAGCAGCGCTCCACTTCCAGTCAGTCTGGAGGGTTGTTTTGGAAATCCTCCCTCGTGATTCCCCGTTTTCTTTGTGTCTCGTCTCTGAAGCCTGTCTTCCGGCCTCCTCTTCCCCCCTCACACACATCAGCCTCGCCTCCTTCCCTCCCCATCCTCGCTCAGCTGCAGCCTCTTCTTCTTCTGTGCACGATCCTTTAACATTTTACCTTCCTTCCTCTTGGCGCTCCCCCTCGTCCCGTCCCTGCAGATTAACGCCGCATGTTAAATCACCGTCTAGTAAGCTGCGTAAGAGGTCATATTTAATCTTTTAACTAGCCAGAACAGGGCTTTTGACATGTGATTCTTGATGATTTAGACAGATAAATGGCAGATTTGTATAACGTACCTATTGATATGCTGGGGTTGTCTTTTTTCCACTCATTTTGGGTGTTTTTTTTAGCACCTAGACACTCAGAGACAACACGTTGGGCAGATCCTTATTTGTGTCAGACTTGGTGAATTAGTGTGAATAAGTGTGTTTCTCTCTCTCTCTGATCATGGTTTTGTCCACTTTGATGCTTACAGTACATTAAGTCTGTTATCATTGCTTTGCTGAGTCCAGGTCTGTCTGTCACCCTCACTTTCTATCTTGAACACCCAGGCCGTCTTCTGCAGGATTAAACACGCACGCTCTCCAGCTCGGGCTTATTTAGCTCATTTTATAATTCCTTAATCCTCACATTGAAGAATAAGTGTTTGGGGTTTCACAATCAAAAAAAAAAAAGTAGACTGACGGTTAATCTGACACTTGAATGTGCGCTTCCTGGATTCTGGATTTTTGTGTCGGTGTGGTGAGATGGTTGGTGGTTCTGATGGAGGCCGTTTTAGTAGGGCAGGTGCAGAGACAGCTGGTGTGGGCAACTCCAACTGCGGGGGGAGGACCGGAGCCATGGCGAGATTCCTGGAGGACAACATGAGTGCGGGGTAGCAATCGAGCTGAGAAGAAGAGGAAATGAGGGCTTGTACAATACATCTGGGGGTGGGGGGCGTAGAAACACGCTGGGTCTGAGTTTGAGACTGATGGCAGAGCAGGACATCTGATGAAAGCACACAACTCACTGCTGCCGCCATTTTTGTCACCTGAATTCAAGAAATGCTTGAAACGTGGGCGGGAATGTCTGGTTGCAGTCATCTTTGGCATGGTGGAACAAATTTTGTATCACTTTTTAATTGTTAAAACTGACAAAACTGTACATGGAGTTGCTTGAGGTGATGTTAATTTGGCATCAACACAATCTGAGTTATTTAGATGCACAATGTGAGAAATCGTAAAAATACCAGTTTCTACAACACCGCAATCAAAAGTGACTTAACTTCCAAGTTTCAAGATTTTAAGATGATTTAGTAATTAACTTATTCAACTTCCTTTGAACTAGACGACATATTTTCTGCCAGTTATACTTTGTTTTTAAAAATGGAACGGGGAAAAAAGTAAATTAAAATCTAATTTGGTATGAAAAAATCTGATTTTAATTTAAAGGTCATGTTGCCCAAACCAACACTGGCCTCTACTGGATTTCTTAGCACTGCTAATCCACCTTGTTAGCTTTTGCTGCTCCTCACTAATGCATTCAGAAGAATTCATGACATTTTTTTTTAATACAGAGTAGTAAATTTCTTTAAGTCATGTTCAGCTCTTATACAGATTTTAACCACAATTGAAACATTTTAAGTTTTTATTATAGGCTGATAAACCCGATGTGTGTGAGTCATTTCGTATTAAACCTATTATTATAACAAATATACTAAACTGCTTTTAACGATGCACACTTGTTTAAAACAAATTTTATTGAGTTGCTAGAAATTTTAACAAATAAGGATTTTTGTGTTTGCTTGTTTTAATCTGCTTCAGGAAATGTGAACAAAGACTAATATTGTTGCTAAGCTGGAGGTTTTTTCTCTTCTAAACCGAAAACCTGAGCACATGCTGATGTCTTTGTATCTCCTCTGTTTAGCCCCCCTAGATGTGCAGTGGATGCTTGCTGCCCCCTAGTGTTTGAAAGCAGGCATCCAGTCTGCACACTTTCAAACAAAGAAGTTGAAGGAAGACTTTTTGTTTTGTCTTTTTGCTAATTGAGTCTCTGTATTTGTTTCGGTTGCTGCAGGAAGAGGCCATCCCAGAGCTGGAGATCGACGTGGATGAACTCCTGGACATGCCCAGCGACGTCGAGCGAGCAGCCAGGGTCAAGGTGAGGAAAACGTGCAGATTTAAACGCTCAGAATCAAAAGAATGGAAAAAAAAAATCCCATTCACGTGACACTTCCTTATGTTACAGGACTTACTGGTTGACTGTTTTAAACCTACTGAGGTAAAGTAGCCTTTATTTTATACGTCTTACTTTTTAAGTGTTCACCCTGTGAGCCTTTTTCCCTTCGTCTCCCTGCAGGACTTCGTCTTAGAGCTGCTGGACAAGATCAGGGGAATGCAGAAACTCTCCACGCCTCAGAAGAAATGATGGCGTCCGTCTTCTTCCCCACGGTTTCCCCCTCGTCCTCTCCAGCCCTCACTTCTCGTCTTCCTTCCACGCTCCACTATTTTTTTCCATTTACCGTATTCTCCTTCTTCCAGCTTACAGCTCAGCCTCGTTTCTCCTCACGGTTAAACCCTCTGAATTCACTCAATTTCCTCTCGATGGATTTGGACTTCTCTCATCAGCAAAACTGAACAATTCGGAAGGCGACTCGACTCGTCTGTTGTAATCCAGGCGCTCGACCTTCCCTCTTGTTTCCTCCCCTTCCGATCTTTCTCCTCTTCCTCCCACTTTCCCATCTGTCTGAAGAGGAGCAGACTCCAATGATTACTGTAAAAGAGAGCCGGCTACGACAGGGGAGAAGAAAATCTTAAACATTAGTGCATCGCCTCAAGAAGTGGAGTAAAAACTGAGAATATAGACGGAACAAATGCTCCAGTCTCTACCAGCCAGATCATGTGAAGATTTTTACTAGTTTTTAATCGTCCAGCCAACGTTTAAATACATTCGTTTCCCTTTTCTGGTTATTTTTGAGTCCGTAGAGCTCATTCACTTCACTTTATCCTTTTTTTAAATAATGTTTTTGGGGTTCAGTGCTGCTGAAAAACTTGTTTGGTGTCTTAAAGGGCGAATACCATCATTTTTAAGAACCTATATATGTTGAGGATGAATTTACAGGAAAAACCCCAGGGGCAGTACCTTGGAGATCTAACAAACCAGCAAAACCTTAAATTGATTTAAAATCTCTGGTAGGACGTCTTCTTCTACATCAGCAGAGAGGAGAATGGGAAAGATTTAAAACTGTACGATTACACTGGCTATTATTTTAAAGGTTCCAGTTTCTGCTCCAGTAATTCTCAGCTTTTGTATAAATGTCACTTTTTTTCTTGAACCCTGGTTTTTTGCTCATACCTGCACCACAGTAACATCACTGAGGACACCCTTTCTCGCCGATTCAAGATCCAGGAATACGTCTACCCTTAGTTTTCTCCTAACGATGCCACATCCCCCCCAACAAATAACCCATTTTAGTCAAATCCGTTCGTTTATTAGGCCCCAAAAACGTTATAAAAATTGCTGCTACCTGATACACTTTATGCTTACAAACAACAGTCGCCTCGGTCTGGCTGTTAGCCCCCTGCTTTTTGAGCATAAACTGTCTCGTCTCCTCACCCCTTTACCTTTGTGTTGTTTATATCCAACGTGGGAAAAAGTTGTAAACATCTCCCCTACGTCTCATCTGTATTTGCAGGTAATTTCACACATATCCTCCTCTAAATATATATATGTATTTTTTTTCTCCGTTTTCTCCATTCTATTATCACCATGAGATATTTCATGTCATCTATACGCTGTAGTGCCTTTCTGTTCTGGCGTAGTCAAGAGTCTTTTGGATTAAAGAAAAGCGCAACTAAGCAACGACATTTCAGTTTTTTTAGGTCTTCTGGCTCTAACATCTGTTGATAAATGCCCTTTTGAATAAAACCTACAGTGAGTCCTTTTTTTGGGGGGGGGGGGGTTTAACCTCTTGACCACAAACGTCATGATCGTCTATGTTTAGAGCAGCGGAGAGGAAACTTTGATGCCTGGAAATAGTGATTGAACCGTTATACAAACTTACTGAGTAGGCTGATTTTAGAGCTACAAATAAAAGTCGTTTTTTTATTTGAAGCTACACCAGATATTTGGATTTTCTTTTGTCGTTTTTAGGCTGAATGTGAGTTTTTGTTCCTCGATCCAGCCTACAAATACACACCTGTGTTGGTATTAGTGAGTGTTGCTACATAATGTACAGCAACATCCGTCATAGTATGGAGTGTTTTTTTTTTTGGGGGGGGGGGGGGTGGTATGTATATTCTGCTGTTTTATAGGACCGATTTTTCTGTTTGATTTTTTTCTTGGTAAAGGACTGGTTCCTGTTTTTATTTCTTGCTGTCACACACCAACACACACGCACACACACACTCTCATGAAGGGGAACCCTGTAAAAAGCTGCCTTTTTTTAGAGTCACACCTCCCTAACCTGGCGTCTCCTCCTCCTGTTATTTGCTTCACCTTGTTCTGAACATATCAGTCACTCCTCCTGCCTGTCATGTCACTAGACTCCAATAAGATGTCCAGAAAATCGGAGCAAAAACATTTTCGATCAATTTAAATCCGTTAATTGTATATATATATATATTTTCCCCTCTCACACACCTGCTTCTGAGACCGGTGTGTGTTTCATCCCCAGCTGTCCACAGCTGCAGCCTCATCTTATCCCACCTGCCAATCATCTTGAAGAACAAGCCATTCCTTTCTGATCGGCGACCAATCAGATCAGAGATGGACAACCGTTTACAGTCTGCCTTTCTCTCAACTAAGGTTCATTCTCAGACTGCTGCTTTCTCCTTATTTCATCCGTCTCTCCCCTCTTTTTCTTCCCTTACTCCATTTCCTTCTTGTTTTGTTTATTTTTGTTCTTTTTAAACAGATGTTGCCTTAGGTATAATTTATGTTACACAAACCAAAAGCAAAGCAACAAATAAAAAACAGGAGTATGTCAGTTTTTTTTTTTTTTTTGCTTTTTTATGTTACGGAGCAGATCAAAAGTATTAATGCGCATTGAAATTTTCCACATTTTATCACTTTACAACCGTAAACTTTATTGTATTTTATTTGATAGATCAAAGAAGGTATTGGATATTTATGACCCCGAAGAAAAAACATGACTTTCAAATTATTTTTAAAACATAAAATCTGCTTTTGGGGTGTTTTTCCACCAGCTTTTCTCAGTCAGGTTGGATGAAGCATCTGTGCTCAAAAGTTTAAGACCTTGACCCTGCCCACAGCATGATGCCGCCACCACTAGGTTTCCATGTAGACTTCAGGCTGACGTACATACATGGCCTCTGTGAGACATGTGGGATTTTATTTTGGAGCATTACAGTATCAGGGGATGAATACAAGTGAAACACCTTCAGATTTAATTTTCTTTCCAATTTGAAGTTATCCAAAACTTCAAATCAGATTAAGTCCTTATAAAAAACGAGGGAGGTTTATGGTTGTAACGTGACAGAAAAGGGGAAAACGTTAAACTGCTTTATGTGGAAAATTTCTGATCTTTTATCGCTCCTTGTTTTGAAACTGTTTTTACTATTAGAAGTGAGTGTTTTAATACTTAGACCTTTATAAAGTGATTCTGTTTAGGTAAAAAAAAAAAAATACTTTTCACACAACCAGTTTTTATTGTGATCATCACACCTGTTGATGCCCAGCCTTGAAATGAACAAAACTTAGAAAAAATCCATTCAGACACACTTTTCTGGTGCGATCGCTTCGGCCTTTATCTGTGGTACCATACAGAGCGCTCTGTGGTTTTTCTGATTGAAGCGATTGTTTTAGGCATCTTAAATCAGTAGCCGAGTGGATTTTTGGTTCTAAAATCAGGTTTTGGATTAAATATTATATCGATCTTCTTTGACTGTTATCCATATGTCTGATATTCTTTTTGTTTTTTTACTGTTGAGGAAAATAAAAATAATGATTTGTTTGGTGATTATCATTGTGGCCAAATACAAGAGCTAAACCTTGCAGAATGAACAATTGTGGTATTTTGCTTAGTTTTTTTCTTGTTTTGACAATGATTAGACAAACAAATGTAGCAATATCAACAGGTTTTGTTTTTTGCCTGATTTTGTTACTGTTTTTATGCAACTTTAATAAAAACATTTGAAATTAAGCATTTTCCCCCCCAGTTTTTAATTTAATTCCTTCCGGCATCAAATCAAGAGAAACCTTCAAAACAGTTTAGGTGATTCAACATTTAAAAGTGGAATCAACAGTGCAGTGTAAAAAAAATAAAGTCTTGACTACGTCAAAGTCTGGGATCATCTAAAAACTTCATAATTAGACTGTAGAGTACTTTAGTATAGATGAGAAGTTATCACAGGGGGGTTCACCCAAACCCACAATAAACATATAATAGAAAATAAATAAATATAAAAATATTAAAATGCTTATTTAAACCAGTTAAACTCATGATTCACGAATTAGGAATAAACTTTTTGAACTTTTTCCCACATCATGAGTAATGGGTGGGTGAAAAAGTTCAAAAAGTACATTTCTGAACAGACATTTTTATATTCCTTACATCTGGTTTAAAGCTAACCCAGCATTGCAGAACCAGAACTGTCAACATGTCATAAGCGATGAAACCATGAATTCTGCATTTTATTTTTTTAACGCAAGGTAAGTGTGTGTGATAAGCTTTTTTTAACTATCTCTTTAATACTCCAGGATACCAAGTATGCCTTAAAAGAATTACATTAAAAAATAAAAATATATATTGTTGTAGTTTGTGATTGGTTTGTGAGAGGTGTTTTTAAAATTTGATTGGACGAGAGAATCACGGGACGGGCTCTCCTATTGGACGCCGTTCTGAAGCGCTCGGCGCTGATTGGCTGAGGCGGACGGGCTCATTGTGTCCCCGGCAAAGTGTCGAACACAAGCGGATCAGGTGAAGAGGAAGTACTTTTTCACAATGGAGATAAACAATCAAAGCGAACTTTAACTTTCTGCAGCTTAACAACCGAAGACCAGGTGAGCTTTGGGGGTTTTCCTGTCTCACCTTAGGGAGCTTTGGGCGTTAGATGTGATCACGAACAGCCTCGGCCGCCCTTGGACCCGGAGCGCTGTTCGTTAATCCGACCGTTGGTCTAAAACCTGCTCCGGTGTTTCTCTGCGCCGCTTAAAGGTTCCAGCGGACGGCTTACACCGCCCAGCTTAGCCCCGCTGTCCGTGTTTCTAATATCCCCGTCGGAAAACATGTGTAGGATGACGGTAAAACCCAGCGGTCCCCCTTCTATGCGTTTCGCTTCACTGTTAGCTAGTGCTGCACTTGACTTCACTGACCGTTTATTTTATTTTTAATGATGCAGGTGAATAGTTTTCACTTCTCCCCTTTTGTGGTTACTTGTTAAGGAATACGTTGGAAAACTCTCAAATTGGGTTGGATTTTGTTGTTTACATTGAGTCGAAATCCGTTTACCGTTTAATTTTTAATGTTTTACCCAATGACGTCACGGAAGCTACCAAAAGTCAAGCTAGCAGATAAAAGGCCTTCTGGTTGCTTACCAAAATAAAACTAGGCCTTCTGGTTGCTTACCAAAATAAAACTAGGCCTTCTGGTTGCTTACCAAAATAAAACTAGGCCTTCTGGTTGCTTACCAAAATAAAACTAGTTCTTCTGGTTGCTTACCAAAATAAAACTAGGTCTTCTGGTTGCTTACCAAAATAAAACTAGGCCTTCTGGTTGCTTACCAAAATAAAACTAGTTCTTCTGGTTGCTTACCAAAATAAAACTATGCCTTCTGGTTGCTT